>CABEEJ010003674.1:26436-48451 GCA_901482245.1 Timema douglasi
AGCTCTATTTACACTTTCAATTGGACTCTCCCGGAGCTTTTTAATTTGCGCTGGCGTTTGGTAATGCCATCCCGGCGGCCCGACGTGCAATCAAGCCGCATTAGTGATTCAAGGTTGGATAGGGGGTAGGGGGTCTGTAAACTGCTGGCAGCTCCCCTTTCCGATTCACAATCCTCTCAACCCCTACGCACCGTTACCAGAGCGTGTGGGCGAAAATGAAAGGGGCGCCAATTTATACCACTGGTTCACGCCCAAATGCATTAGCTTACCAATGTCTATACTTTTGTATCTACTTTATAATGAGTCACGCTCTTGTTTTTAAGTTTTTGTTTTGACTTTGAATTAGAGGGCTTCCACGCAACAGGAAAACGGAGGAAAATTTTGATAACGAAAAGAATTTTACCCCAAAAAATAAATATATATAATAGGTACTGGAATATTTGTGAATTTCTAACATTTAACTGCAAATTTTAAATATTCCATAGGCGTTGCTATCTCTGATTTATCGAACGGGGTAGGGGGGGATAACGAACCTATTTTCACTTTAAATTATGAAATTAAAAAAAAAATGGAAATTGCTTTTGTAAAACAGAAAATACGAAATATTTTGTATGTAAAAAATGGTAGCAACTTTGATTTAAGTTGTTGTTTTTTGACAATATTTTTAGAATCAGATAGACCAACACATTTAATCTGCGGTAGCACTTGAGTCTTCTGGTCTAAAGGTCCCGGGTTTGATTATCAGCGTGATCCTCCCCCCAAAAAAGACTATATTTATGACATTGGGGCTTCTCTTACACAGTTAGGAATTCAAATATGGTGGACAGGGTGTTGTGTTTGTTAATATTGCTGAGCTAGTTTGTAAATCGTGTGCTATTATAATCAGTCTGTTCTGTAAGTTTGTGTTAAATATCTACAATCATAATGCAGACGTATAGCAGTTTTATCAGATCAACTGATATGATATATTTGAATAAATTAATGTACCTTTGTGGGATTTTAATAATGGACCTTTGATTTAACGCGCCACTGTTGGAGGAACATCTTCATTGCTCTTCCTCCAGAGATATTCAAATGATTTTTATATTAATATATGTCATAATTTTCACAAGACATTTTTTCCCTTCCTCTGCGCTGTATCACCCGTCCGGGTTATCCTTATAGTTACACTAATGGGGTAGGGATCAGGAAAGTAGAATTGAGAGGGAGGAGAAGTGCATTTGCGATTAGGGAATATTAAAAATCAAAAGGGAAAAACTACCTCATTACTCTGAGCAGGGGCTTAAACCCCGACCGTACCGTCACCGAAAAAAACCAGACAAGAAAAGACTGACGCCTTTATTTGCGGGCATCAATGCGCTAGAGCTTAAAACAGTAATTAAGATAATTAAATTGTGATTTAGAATCTTTACAAAGAGCCAGCTTTAAATTTTAACTTTTATTATGATTATTAGCATTGTAGTTTAAAGGCGCATCGAACACATTGTTTTAGCAAAATATTTAAGGTAATAAGTAGGAGACCCTCTTAGACATACAGTTTTAGCAGAAATGTACATAAAGTAGCAGTGATTTTAGCCCTTTTTTATACATACTCACAAACCCATTTTTTTACTCAAGTAAAATTGCACTTAATCAGTTACAATAGTCTTTTTACTGCAACTTTTTCTTTCCGAGTACCCTTTTGGCTTAATTTATGAGTACTCTTATGGCTTAATTTGTTAACGCGTCATTATTTCTCTGAATAAAAGGGACTTTGATGTAAAAATAAAGAAGATAACTATTGAATAGAAAAGGCTTAAAGAACAGGAAATCCTTTTGGAGCTGAACATTTTAATGACGTCCCCGATACCGTTTTGAGAAGTTTTATGTCGTTTTGGCTCGTTAAATTGCGTGCTTTGTTTCTGTATTTTCTTCTCCATCATTCAGTGGTGTCATTAAGAACATAAATATAGGCTCTCTTGTTCATAGGGTATTCTAGATTTACTCTTGAGAGCACTAGGATATAGTAATTATTGTAATCGTAAAAAAAAATTGAATTCGGGATTTTTATGTTGCTCATTTCACGATTATCTGAACCCGAAAAAGTGTGGTTTTTTTTCCCCCGTCTGTCTGTTCCTTCGTCTGTCTCTCTCTCTCTCAGGCTAGAACTGAAACCATTTTACCGATTAAACTAAAACTTATCTAGGGTTTTCATAAGGTCCCCCCCTCCCCAAGGTGTTTTTGGAATTAGATATTCAGCCCTAAAATTAAGTATAGTTTACTGAAGTGCAAAAGGAGATATCGATTTTCTCAATATTCGTTCTATTGAGTTGTATTAAATTTTGTGTTTAGGCATTGTTTGACGCTACAAACAAAATGGCACTTACCGTTTTCCCATGAAAATGATTTTAAAGGGTACTTTACATGAACAGTAATTTCGAATTTTTATCATATATTCGCAATTATTTGGGATACGAGATAATGTAATATTGTCAAGTTGTAGTTTTGTTAAAATTTAAAAAATGTTTTTTATCTGGAATAAATTTTATAAAAACTTACGTACAAACCGAACGGGTAGCAAGACATGGTGCTAATAATAATAATAATAATAATATTAATAAAAATAATTTTATAAAACCAATAGTTTCTAAGCTATAAGTAAATAGTGAATGTGAGGAATGCCAGGTCTCCACCGTGGTTCGGATTCCACGTTAAACTGTAGGTCCTTCATTTCATCTCACAATCACCCAACAATCACCCTACCATTACACATTAGCGTAAGTGCGTATAACCCGAACGGGTAGTAAGACGCGGTGCTAATAATAATATAAGTAAATATATATTTTTTATGGAGTACTTGGAATGAAGTTGATTCTTATGCTCTTTGGTGAACAGAGATTCTCCTCTTTTCTCAATGTTTCTGTAACATTGTTTATTATTACATTTGTGCTCTATAATTATTTTATAACTTTTTAGTACATGTTTCTTATTTAAGATTAAAGCGAGAGAAAGTATGTGCAATGCCCCGTACTTTATTTTTTTTATTTTTTTACAGTTGGCCAAATATATTCTGGATGGTGAAGAATTGCATATTATAATATCGGGTCGTTTTGTGTCTTATGGCGGGCGCGTGGTATCCGCTAGAGTAATAGCGACGCGCCAGGTCCATTTTTAAAAGGTGACGTTACATAAAGCTGTCCGAACAGATTTATGGCCTATTTAAGCAAGAGCGATGGTTGTGACTCGTGTCTGTACACTCGCTTCACGTTATGATACGAAGGTCTTTCAGATTTAGATCTCGGTTGGTTTTCAGCCACACATACAGATGCAAATTATTATTAGCACCGCGTCTTACTATCCGTTCGGGTTATACACACTTACGCTAATGTGTAATGGTAGGGTGATTGTGAGATGAAATGTAGGACCTACAATTTAACGTGGAATCCGAACCACAGTGGAGGCCTGGCATTCCCCACATTCACAAGATGTCAAATGAAAATGTTCTGGTAAATTTTCCAAAGTAGAANATTGGGTTAGGAGAGACGTTACCTAGAGCCTATTGCATATTATATACATTGGGTTAGGGGAGACGCTACCTAGAGCCTATTGCATATTATATACATTGGGTTAGGGGAGACGCTACCTAGAGCCTATTGCATATTATATATATTGGGTTAGAGGAGACACTACCTAGAGCCTATTGCATACTATATACATTGGGTTAGGGGAGATGCTACCTAGAGCCTATTACATACTAAATACATTGAGCTAGAAGAAACGTTACCTAGAGCCTATTTCATACTATATACATTGGGTTAGGAGAGACGTTACCTAGAGCCTATTGCATATTATATACATTGGGTTAGGGGAGACGCTACCTAGAGCCTATTGCATACTATATACATTGGGTTAGGAGAGACGTTACCTAGAGCCTACTGCATATTATATACATTGGGTTAGGAGAGACGCTACCTAGAGCCTATTGCATATTATATACATTGGGTTAGGGGAGACGCTACCTAGAGCCTATTGCATATTATATACATTGGGTTAGAGGAGACACTACCTATAGCCTATTGCATACTATATACATTGGGTTAGGGGAGATGCTACCTAGAGCCTATTACATACTAAATACATTGAGCTAGAAGAGACGTTACCTAGAGCCTATTTCATACTATATACATAAAGCTATCGTATAGTGAGTGTGTTGTCTGATTATTGGAATGGGAGGTAGGAAAGAGGGATAACATATGTTAGCAAATATTACCTGGTCCACAGAAGACCCAACGTTAGTGACAGATCCAACCACCAAGTGCTGTAGTCCATACGCCAGTGATATAAGAGAACTGGGTTCGATGTTGTTGATTTATTGCTACTATATTCATGATGTCCTTTGGATAAATTACCCTTTGGAATGTCTTGATTGAATTTGTTCATTTTAAGTAACGGGAATTTTTATTTCCAGAAAAATAATAGAAAATTTTCAAAAACGGAAAGTTTTCCATTTCACATCTCTAGCTAGATAATATTACAGACCTGTTAATTATACTGAGCTCTAATCAGCTCATAATTAGCACGAACAAAGTATCCCTTTTTAAAAAATACACCTCTATTGGGGTTTGAACGCGATTCCTTAACACACTCATGGGTGCTTTAAATACAGTCAACACCTTGAGCTCACATTGAAGTGAATGTTGAAACTGTTCGAAAAACAATTTATTTTGAACTGATATTCCCAAGTCATTTTTCAAGCTCCCGATGATGTTAAGTTTATGTAAATCTGCTCCGACAGAGAATCGAATGATTGTCGAGTAGTTTTTCAAAAATGCTACTGCACCTGTCCTAGAATACATGTCTAAGAAAACCTATATTTACTGAAAGTTATCTAAAGGACGATGCCAATGTCACTTGATGACTTGAATTAATGTGTCTTGTTTTATGATTAACGAACCTTTAAAATGTTCCAATCGAGATAACATTGTTTATTCTCCTAAAACGTCATACATATTATTTACGTTTTGCGTCTATTTCGTCCGAGGAAATACAGGTTTTGTTTTCGTTTTACGATATAGAGTCAGCAATCTACAGGCGATAACAGGGTTGTCACGCACCTGAAAAAACGGAAGTGACAGGAAAATAAAGAAAATGTTTAGTGTCTGGAAAAATAAGGGGGGCGGGGTAAAAAAAAATTAGACATAGTCAGACTACTTGAATATTTTTGGATTTAGAACACTACACCTATAAATTTGATAGGCGTTTGTATATAAGTAAAAATTAACCTAAGAAACAAATCACGTTGATTTCGAAAACATGTCTTATCCACCCTAACACCTTACCCACCATCCCTTAACTTCCTCTTTTTCCCTGAAAACACTTGGTTGCGTGTTGACTGCATATATTTCGTCATAAAGCTATAATCATCTTGTTCTTAACACTAACTACTCATAAAAAACATATTTAATTTTAGTAAGGAACACTGTATAAACAGATTTGATAAAAATAGAATCAACAAAAAAAGGAGAATTGACGCAAACTAAGAAGTTAAATTGGGAAATGAGTTGAGAGATAATATTGAGTTTAACTTATCAGAAAGAGTGTATATTTAGAATGATTGTGATAAAACACTTGTATAAAATTACATTATAACACTAGACACTTTAACATACATATTAAAAATGTGAGTCACAGTAACATTACACAATCAGACTAAAAACATCATGATATATGTATTAAGACATAAGTCAAATAGTCATTAAGAGCATATAGTATTAAACAAAAACACTGAAGTTGGTAAACTTAGTTAAAGATAGTAAAAAAGTTTTGAGAATGATGCAAATTATGTTTATGAAACATGTAATTTGATTGATCTTGTCTTTCAGGAAAACTTTTGAGATCACAAATTTAATACTATAAATTTTACGAGACAGAAGTCCAAAGATTATAGAACATTAGAGGAAAATATAATAAGGTGTAAAAAAGGATGTATATATGTTTATAAATTAGAATTAATACAAATGATATGAAGATATAAAGAATTAGTAAATAAAGTTGAATTCTATTCTTATCTGAATAAAAGTTTGATTCCCTTGTTCCTTTTAAATCTGCTGTGAGAATATCGACATGTTTCGGCGCTGCGATGGCACCATCCTCAGGTCTATATGAGAAAAAGATTCAACGTAAGTCGTGGCAATACACAATGTTAGCCAATGTAAGGAAAAAGAAGTTAATGAATATATAACATGAAAACATGAAAGTTATGACTATAAAAATGAAATAGCATATTTACCTAAAAAAGAATCCTGAAACGAGTTCCGACTACGACGAGTCGAATAGAACTAAATTGAATTGCAAAAAGATGTGCAAATGTAAACTAAGAAGTCATTTCTAGAAAGCCAAAGATAATAGACAAATGTATAACCGGGGGAAGTGTAAGATTAAACAAGATGTGTGGAAGCGACAATCAAATAGATAGATATATAAATAAGAGGAGGTATAATATAATAAATTAGAAATTGAACCAGGCTTAGGAAGAGAGAAAGAAATGATAATATAGGATAGAAAAAGGTACTAAATCTTCTCGACTCTGGCCCGAACAGGTCATAGGCTACGATGGATGGAAGGGCTGGAACAGTTAGGATGAAATTTAAGTTTGGTATGTTGTGGAAGTTTTCTAATGGTGTTAATAAGGGTTTGGTTTTCAAAGTTAGTCTGTTCGTTTAAAACAATTTTGTTGTTGAGCAAAGCAGTCTGGATGAAAATGTTCTCAGCGGTGTTCATAGTGGTGCCTTTGGACGAACTGTGAAGAAGTTTCATACATTCATTCATGGGTGTAGGCTGATGGCCGGATTGTTTTAGGTGTTCGGAGAATTTAGATTTATTTCTATCATATTTGAAGTCGCTTAAGTGTTCGGAAAACCTAGTAGAGATTCGTCTGCCCGATTGACCAATGTAAACACTATTGCATTCACATGTGAGTTGGTAAATGCCACTTTTTTGGTATTGGCTGGTGCTATTGAGATTGGAGTTGTTCACAAATTTTTTGATGTTGTTGTTGGTTCCGAAGGCTATTCTCAGTTTATGTTTTTTGAAAATGTTGGTGATTTTATAGATTTCTTTTCCAGTGAAGTTGAATTTAATCCATTTGGTTTTGTTAGTAGAGGGGGTATTAGAATTGTTTAAAGTACATCTATTGTTCAATTGGGCTTTTTGTTTTTGAAGAATACGATAAACAAAGGAGTGTGAGTAACCATTAGAGGTGGCTAGTTGTTTAATAGTGTTGAGTTCATCCTTGAAGTTTTTTCTGTTTAAGGGTATGTGGAGCAATCTGTAAATAAGGCTATTAAAGGCTGCTTTTTTATGAATTAAAGGATGGTTAGAATCTTTAGGAATAATCACATCAGTGTGTGTTGGCTTGCGAAAAATTTTGTACTCGAAATTGTTCTGGTTGCTTTTAGAGATAGAAATGTCTAAATAGTTGATACAGCTGTTGATTTCATGTTCGACTGTGAATATTATATTTGAATGAATGTTGTTTATAGTTTGAACTAAATCAGATGGAGATGAGTTGGGGATTTGTTCATAGATAACTAAGATGTCATCGACATAACGGCAATAAAAGATAACTTTAAGGCAAGTGTTAAGTTGATTTAATATTTTATGGTCGTAATGTTGCAGGAAAATTTCGGACATTAAACAAGAAATAGGGGAGCCCATGACTAGACCATCACTTTGGGAGTAACATTTATTGTTGAATTGAAAATAATTTTGCTTTGATACCGTTTGGAGGATAGATAATATTTGTTTAATGTATTCAGAAGAAGCATTATTGTTTGTTAACAGATCTTTGGTGATATCAATGGTTTCATTAATCGGAACATTTGTGTATAAATTGGAAATGTCTAATGAAAGAAATTTTGATTGAGCATTCAGTGGAACATGTTTGAGTTTATTGATTAGGTCATAAGAACTTTTAACGTTATAGGTGTAAGGTAGTTGTAAATTGTGTTGCAGTGTCTTGGCAAGAAATTTAGTAACCTTATATGCAGGAGCATTTTGATAATTGACTAAAGGGCGTATAGGGACATTGGGTTTGTGAATTTTTGGAAGAGAAGTAAAATTAGGTGCTCTAGGGTTCATATTGATGAATTTGAAACTGTCCTTGGGAGAAATTATGAGGGGAGCATTTTTGAGTGAAGTTTTGATGTCTTTCTGAAACTTATTGGTAGGGTCAGTTTTGAGTTCTGTTATATTGTTGTTGTTGATGAAATCCATGGTTTTGGAGACATAGTCATTATAATTCATTAGGACAATAGTGTTGCCTTTATCAGATTTCACATTTATAATGTTGTTAGTTTTAAACTTGTTTTTAAGCTGTTTGAGAATAAGGTGTTCTTTATGGCTAGACTTGGTTTGATTGTTATTGTTGATGATTTTGTAAATTTGGTTAGCTATTAGATGTCTTGTTTGGTTTTTAGAATCGGGATCAATATGTTTAATGGCTTCTTCACTATCAATGATGTAGGAATGAACTTTGTCAGTAATGGAGTAGTTGAAACAGTTAAATTTGTAACCTTTCAGAAGTATTGCTTCTTCATCTTGGGATAACATGAGGTTGGTTAGATTTAAGATTCTTGGATAAAATTTGTGATTTGTTGAGGTAGTTGGATTGGTGGCAGGTTTTTGTTGTTTGGTTAAAATATTAATCTTATGTTTAAGAGTGTGGGCTTTCTTGTCTAGTAATTTACTAATTTTATCCTGTATATGAAGTTGTATATTGTCCCAGATAATTGGGTGAATGGAATTACTTAGTTCAAGATTAAGCATGTATGCTTGCAAATTGAGAAATAGTTGTTTGCGATGTAAGTATGTTATTTCATTTTTGATTCTAGCATTCTGAACAAATTTGTTGAATTTATGGATTCTAAATTTATTGGATTTTATATTAACTTTGACATAATTAGGAGTGATATTATTGGCAATACATTGGTAATTGAACCACAAATTAGCGGTGGTCTTTTTTAAGTTAATTTTGATGTTAATAAATTTCTTACATTTAGATGCTTGGGTAGCATTAAGATTCATAAAAAACATATTTAATTTTAGTAAGGAACACTATATAAACAGATTTGATAAAAATAGAATCAACAAAAAAGGAGAATTGACGCAAACTAAGAAGTTAAATTGGGAAATGAGTTGAGAGATAATATTGAGTTTAACTTATCAGAAAGAGTGTATATTTAGAATGATTGTGATAAAACACTTGTATAAAATTACATTATAACACTAGACACTTTAACATACATATTAAAAATGTGAGTCACAGTAACATTACACAATCAGACTAAAAACATCATAATATATGTATTAAGACATAAGTCAAATAGTCATTAAGAGCATATAGTATTAAACAAAAACACTGAAGTTGGTAAACTTAGTTAAAGATAGTAAAAAAGTTTTGAGAATGATGCAAATTATGTTTATGAAACATGTAATTTGAATGATCTTGTCTTTCAGGAAAACTTTTGAGATCACAAATTTAATACTATAAATTTTACACGGATTGAATGTTTTTGAATAAGATTAGTTTGTATAAAAATAGATATATGATCGTTTTAAATATTAACACACTATAATATTAATACGATTTACAATAATGATTATTCTAACATCTTGAATTACATCTTATACGCATAAGTAGTTCAAGAAATAAACCCCGTACTTTTCCTCTGAACATGTCATGGAATATGAGTGCATTTTTTCTAAAGTTTACCTTTCTCATACATACATACATACATACCCCATTATGTAAATATGCGAATAGTTCTAATAAGCAGTAAGACGCAGTGCACACAAAAAATATAATGGAATTGTTATATAAAAAATAGTAAAAATAATTTCATATATTCAAACGTCAAATCATATATATTTTGCAACCAATTTCTATCAATCGTATCAATGACTTAAAAAAAAAAGATGGTTCCTTTTTGTCAATATTAAGAGCAAACTAATATGTATTCTATTTTCAAAGCTTACTTGTAAATTAGGGCTTTTCAACCCTTTTCAACTCACGGCACACTGAACAATGCGATTAAAGCTTCGAGGCATCTCAATTAGTTTTTTATAAGTGGATATTTTATCATTAAGATACTAGTATTAAGATTTTATTTGAAAGCTCAATAGGTATAATTCTAATGATTTCGTTATTTTTACCAATAATGTTGATCATCGATTAAATATGATTTTATTTTTCCCTTTATTTTAGGGTATTTCTCAAACTACCGCGGCAGGTTGATAAAACGCCGCTATAAATGATATTCACACAAAGGTAAATGTCCACTTAAAAACATTTTTTGCTATACCAAATTAATTCAATATAAAAGTTTCGTCAACTTTGAAGAAATATATCTATAGTAAATAACTTTAATGAATTATTTCATTTAATGAAACACAAACTGCTAAAAACCGGTAGAAAAATCAATATTATGGCTAACTTATATTGGCAGCACATTAATTGTAAGGAGTAAAATAAGTTCCTCATTCAGAAATTATTAATTTTGGCGTAGTTTAATAAATATGAATATTTAAAATAAATAAATAAATAAATGTTAACAGATTGTGTCGCCTTTAATTACCATGCATTTGAGATAATTTATATATTTCAAGCCATGCTAATTAAAATTGGACTAAGGTATGCTACACAAAGTATTAATGGTTTGCGATTATTGATTAGTATTTATTTATACTGTGAATGTAATAATTTCGAATTATTTAATTATTAAAAAAATTTGTCTGACTGCTTCCTAATAGCACACGTACGAATAATGTGTATAGAATCGGGGAGCTATGTTATCTGCTATAAGACAGTCTCATACACAAATAAACAAAAGGAATCCACGCCGATTAGCGTGGGAACAAAGGCGTTAGTCTCGTATTGTCTGGTTTGCTAATGGTGGTAGTGATAAGGTTTGAAGTTCTAATCAAATTCGGATATACTCGGGTGTTTTTTTCCCCCTTCATAAAAATGGGGGTACATTTATTATTAAGTCCACCTTGCTTATATATCTTTCATTTATTTGAAGTATTTAACGTGCACTTTATGAAACGACTGATTATATCGGCACACGAGAATATCTATGAGAAAGAAAGGGCCTACCAATTTTGCAGGGAAAGGTATTTTCTCATACCCTCCAGGGTTCTTTTACATAACACGATTGACATGGGGCTAACGGCTTTACTTCTCCTCTTAAGGAAATTTTGCTATGGATGTTTATCGCGCAAGGAAAAGACAAAAACTTTGGCGGGGTTGGAATCTATTAACCTCGGGGCCTGATACTGGTGGGCTTTGAACCTATTAACATCAGGGCCTGATGTTAGCGGCCTTTGAACCTATTAAACATCGGGGCCTGATGTTAGCGGGGTTGGAATCTATGAACATCGGGGCCTGATGTTAGCGGCCTTTGAACCTATTAACATCAGGGCCTGATGTTAGCGGCCTTTGAACCTATTAACATCGGGGCCTGATGTTAGCGGCCTTTGAACCTATTAAACATCGGGGCCTGATGTTAGCGGGCTTTGAACCTATGAACATCGGGGCCTGATGCTGGCGGGTTTGAACCTATGAACCTCGGGTCCTGATGCTGGTGGGCTTTGAACCTATGAACCTCGGGTCCTGATGCTGGCGGGCTTTGAACCTATTAACGTCGGGGCCTGATGCTGGTGGGGTTTGAACCTATGAACATCGGGGCCTGATGCTGGCGGGCTTTGAACCTATTAACCTCGGGGCCTGATGCTGGCGGGCTTTGAACCTATTAACATTGGGGCCTGATGCTGGCGGGCTTTGAACCTATTAACATCGGGGCCTGATGCTGGCGGGCTTTGAACCTATGAACATCGGGGCCTGGTGTTAGCTGGGCTTTAACCTATGACCACTGGGGTCGACTCTTCCTTATCAAATCATTGTGTATCATCATCATCATCATCATCAAAAAAGGCAAGCCACAATCTTATAGGCCAATATCATATAAAATGTTATGTTAACCGCCTACAAATGTGTTTATATTTTCTACAAGACTATCTACCCCCGTGTTTTGTAGGTGGTTCTTGTTCATGGCTTATCTCCAGATCTGTGGCCTGTTTGATCCAGGCGTAGTATCTTTTAATGTTTGTACAGGCGGGGAAGAGGTGTTGGTTCCAATCTGGTGTTGACTGTGCTCTATTCAGATGACCTTGAGGTTAATTAGAGGTCCCTCGCGCCTGCTGACGGTACGCGGGTCGCGTGCGCGGTACAGGGTCCTCGACAACGTGGGTGCCGTCTAATATATATATATATCCATCAAAGTACTCCTTCAGAAAATTAGGACTGACATTTTATTTTATTTTCACAGAAAAAAAGTATATTATATTTAGACCCCCAGTTTTTATTTAAGTTTTATGAATTTTTCAGTACAACCTCACTAAACACGTGATAAATGAATTTGTAATAATGAAAATGTAAATAAAGAGATGCCCAAAAAACGTTTGTTAGTTAAAATATAGCAAATTTGGGCTAAATATAAATATACTAAAAATAATTGACTATTCACTTGAACACACTCGAGGAAATATTTTTAGTATGATATATTCACACAAGGATTCATTGACAGACGCTCATAGCAGTCCAAGTGACGTGGAATCATGTTTTGCCGCTTGTAGCTAGAAGAATCCCCTTTCAATTAAAATTATTTTATTTTATTCAAATGGTCTAAGACGTCACTCTCACAATATACTAGACTACCGATAGTGGGAAGATCGGTATTTGATTCCCGGCTGGGCATACCAAGGTTAAAGTTTTCTAAATGGTTCTTCAGTCTTCTTTCACGCAAATGCGAGTACATCTATCAATTCTACCTCCCTCGACCCTACTCTTCTATCGTATAAATATGCGTAGCGAGACCCAAATGAGAAATTAAATTTTGCATCGCGTCCTATTAACCGCCCGGGCTATCATATTTACACTAATGGGGTGGGGATAAGGAAAGTAGTATTGGTAGTGAAGGGGACGCGAAAAAAGGTGTTTTTGCAGTTTTTATATCTAAACTTTTTTTGACTAAAACAAATCAAATAATGCTCCAGTACAAACATAGTTTAATTTTCTTCATATGGTGATATCAACAGTTCTTGAATATCTGCAATGATCATAGAGGCATTAGGTGAGAAACTTTTTAAATGAAGAGAAAAAGTTGTCATTAAATTCTAGGACACCCTTGACAGATATTCAAGAACTGTTGAGGTCACCGTGTGAAGAAAATTAAACTATGTATTGAAACAATATTTGATTTATTTTGACAAAAAAAACACTGATATAATAACTACAAAAACCCTTACCTTTTCTCGCGTCCTCTACATCCCCACTTTGGACGAAATATATTTGTACTTTTGCTGAACGAATGTGGGAAATCCTTTAGGAATAAACTTGGTACACTCGACCGGGATTCGAATCCTGATATCGCAGTCACCCACCAGAAGTCCATTCTCTGGTGTGGGTGGCTTCTTAGACCATGCGGCCACCTTGTAGAGAGACATTGTAGCAGGATGACGCTCTAATTACCGTGGATTGTTCTCTTTAATACACAAGCCTCGTTCGTGTGTTTATCGCGGCAACGCCGGTCGGTCTGGGCCAATCAGCGTGCGGGACATTCTCACTACCTTTTTATCTGCCCGACTGCAAGTAGGACGTCGAGCAGTAGAGGACTTGGTAACGTCGCCGACCGGTAACTGCCGCGAGGAGAGGAGAGGACGTGTTTAGTTGTGAGAGTGAAAATAAGCAAATGCTGTGGAAGGAGTTTTTTTAAATGTATCTTACCTCTGATAAAATCATATTTTTATAGGAAGATTATTTTATAAAATACAAACCTTTTTACGGTCAACAGAAAATATTTAATAACAAATGTATCAGTGTTATTTTTGACAGCTACGGATTACAAGACCTGACACGTGAATACATAAAAGTAGGTTCAATAACTTTTCATAATGTTGGATAAGGTTCTTCCTATAAAAACTGGACTATACGTTTGGTGCTGACGTTTGACAAGTTTATAAGGGACGTTATTTTATATAAAAATGAGAGATAGCTCGCTTGAAAACGTTTTACGTTGATTATAACTCGCAGTTTATGTATACAGTTCGTGTTTCAGGATAATTATGAAAACAATTTGTACGGCTATTTAAATCTCAAAGATATTAACTTAGACCAGTTAATTAGAGCATATTAATATTGTAGCATTCTGGTTGGGGAGGGACTTTTCTTTCTAATTCGGACTGTGGCCATATTTTATATCGTTTAACTTGAAGTCTGTGTTTGTGATTAAGGACTATTTACTCAATAAATTATGAATACTTTAATTTAATCGGACTTGGTTATTGTGATCTCGACAAGAAATGATCCACAGTCCTAAATAACTATTTTGAAGAAACGACGCTACAATCGCGTCTAGAGAAAGAAGTTTCACAAGAATTCAACTGGAAGATCTGAAGAGAGAGGTAGATGTGGTTGCATCTTGAGAGCTTGTGATACTGATCGGAAGTAGCATCACTCCGGGAAGATATTGGGGGAGGGAGGATGGAACGCCGTGCTAAGCTCCGCGGTGGGGGCGGTCGTCGCGCGACGGTGGACGGTGGCGAGGACGTGCAGGGGTCGTACTCGCAGCTGGTAGCCTCCAACCCCACCAACGTCGCCCTTGTGCACTTCGTACAGCGTATGCACCCGAATACAGGTACACCCCATCTGCTCTAGGAGCGTAGCTAACTAACCGCTAGTAAAGTTACCATATCTACTCCCCTGTATCCATTCGTCAATCTTTATAATATGCAAGACCATGTGTTATCACTTTTGCAATCAAAACTTTCACAACAAATAATTTGTTTTTAATTATGTTTTTCTTTTTAACGGTTTTTTAAATTTTCTGCCAGCTGTCAGTAATCACCACTCTTATGGCGAATGAACGATACGTTCCTAGTGTACATGAACACAGTTACCCAACCCGAGCACGGATACCTCTTGGGTCTAGATAAGGAGTTTGTTCTTTTATTAATACTTTAAACAACAAAACAAAGGCTTAATTCAAAGAGTAAGGAAGGGTAGAGTGGTTTTTGAGGAAGTACTTTCGTATTAACATGGAGAGGAGATGGGAAAACCACAGTGATAAATCTCATGGGGAAAAATACCCCCAGTGCACGGGATTGAGATTCGAACCTTTACCTTTCCGTCGATGACAAGTCAGTCTATTGCGTGCCTGACTCAAACCGTGTGACCACCAGTTTGGCTGTATAAAAGTAGTAGGTTAACAACGTCTCAACATATCCGTAATCGAACCAAGGTCCCGAATTCTTTTATTTGATTACTCTAAACCACTTAGAAACGGGGACGCGTGATTTCATCTTTAAATGTTTGTTTGCTGTCAGAAATACAAAAACAAAAATGTTTCTAGTTGTGTTTTCCTTCCCTTCCCTAAACGTTATCTGAGCAGAACCACCAAAGTGTGAACTTTGACTCGCGACGACTCGTGTGTGTACAGTGCACACATGTTGTTTTCCCCTTGTCAAGTCGTCCTGCGTCTCTTTTCCCCCCCGTTTCGAGCTGTTGAATAATGCAAACAGGGGTCGACCCTCGGACTGGCTGACTGACAACTCCCTCCTCCTCCCCTGATTGATCACACCAAGCAAGGGGTTTGGGTCCTACATTCGTTCACCCTCCTTGCGGTGCGAATAATATGACGTTTTATGAAATTAATAGCTGTGGTTGCTTTGAAGAGCAAGGAGGACATGGCACCCTCTTTAAAAAAAATGTAAATCAAGTACTGCACTGATTAGAAAAAATAATCGTTAGTTTTGTCTCCATGAGACACTGGTTTTTTGACGGGGTGGGTAAATTGGCGTTAATGTGATGATGAAAATGGGATTAGAATTTGCACTCATTTATTTTCTTCCTCAGTTTTGGGTGAAGAAGTGATTTATCATCTTAAACTTTTCCCAGGAGTGAAATTTGGCAGATGCGCGTGGTGGTAAATTATGTAAAGCTTTCATACTTTATCTATCGTGTGGATTCGTGGTGTAAAATTTTCTCACAGTAGGGTAACTTTGTCTTAGCTGTCGTCTGAAAAATTAATTTGTTAATAAATTATTGATCAACTAATTTTAAAGTCTAGTGTAGCTTTAATCAGTTTAGTTATAAGCCACTCTTCATTTCTTTAAATAGGACTAAAGATTCGTTTTTTAAGTTCAATATTCTACCTTCCGCATCGCCTCCTCAATCAGTGCAAATACGCTGTAAGCCCGGACTGTTAATAAGACGCAGATCAAGTAAAATTAAGAGGGTGTTTCAACAATACCTCTTATGTGAGTAAATTTTCCGTATTACATATTTGAGGTAAATAATTGCACTTTTTCAACCGACTGATTGCATTAACCCACGAGAGTTTCTATGCGCGAGAGCGAAAGGACCTATTAATTTTTGGCCGAGAGTTATTTTCACATACCTTTCAGGGTTCTTTTAAATGCAACGAGGCTTTACTTCCCCTCCCTTGTCGATTTCGGTGGCCTTGGGGTAAAGTTCTCGATGTAAATGGGTTTAAACCTAGTCGGGGTCGATGAGATTTTTCATGAGCGATAAAAATCCACAGCACAATTTCCATAGCAGCGGAATTAAAACTGTTGGGTCTGGGTCGATTGTGGGATCTAAGAGAACCCTTGGAAGTATGTCAAGAAAATACCTTTCATGGAAAAATTGGTAGGCCCTTTTGCTCTCGCTCATGAGATTTTCGTATGCTGATATGAGTCGGTTCAGAAATTGCACGTTAAATAAGCCCGCCTCAAATATAAATAAATGAAATCCGTCGACACCAGTTTGGTTAGAACCCACAAACATCGGGTCCTGAGGTGAGCACTTTACCTCAAAGCCACAGAGGTTGGCCATTTGTCTTTTTACCTTATTTATTGAAACCACCCTCGTAAAAAATACTTTATAGCGTTCGCCTGCAAGTGAGCTATACTGACAGTGGCCGCCGCACTTTGGTGAAGATAGTGCCAACATTTGTATATAGAGGGTGGTTGTGTGGTGAGTACAACGAACCCTACGGCCGTTAATCTGTTTTTTAGACCGGAACCGCTACTTCTTTACTCAAGTAAATCGTCAGTTGTGCTCACCAGGATGAGTTGACCGACCTTGTTCCAGACCCACTGCTTCACATAAAAATCTGTATGCGTCCGGGATCGAACCCGCTAACTCTGTATTTGTAGCCATCAGCTTTGACAACTAGACCAGAGGGTGGGCGAAATACCCTTTTAAATTGATGAATCAAGTGAATAAGATGTAACATATTGCGTAAAATTTGTGTGAATGGCATAGCTCGTAATCCTTTTTCAGGCTAGTTTATGTTTCAAATTGATCTGCAAAACCTCACCTTTATTTTTTAAGTTTATTGATCGCGCTTGAGTATGACTGTTAAAGTGCTCTCCGCTGTAGATTAGCTACCAATGAATACAGTGAGGTTTTGTTTCCAAGCTTTTAACTGGAAGGCCACAGACTAGTAGATGCTTTCAAGGCAGCAAGAAGCACCAGGGGAGGGGGACTGAACCTGCTAAAGAGGCTTCTCATCCAGTGGCGTGCCGTGGAGTGTTTGTAGGGTACGCAGAGCTTGTTTGAACGATACCATTGATATGTTCTAACACACTAGGTCCCTATTTGACCGATTAGACAAATGCTTTTATCTGGTGTGGTTACCTCACTTGGGAATATAATATCCTCGATACTCCTCCAATAAGTTTCCTTCTAAGTGGTAAGAACTATTCACAGATACAACACTCCATGCCACGCCACTCCTATCATCACTGGGGGGCGTGAGGGTGCTTCGTTGTTGAAATAAAAACCAATTACCATCATCTTTATATACAATAAAAACAAATGAACCAACCAAATATCAAAAATAATTATTCGCGCTGTGCATTTTTGTCTTTTACACCCAGAATGTCTCAACTAGTGAGGAAAATTTAACTTTACCTTTAGCATTAACACTAATATAGGTTTTAATTTAAATTTTAAATGAAAAAATAAGTCATATTTTAATTTGTGATATAATATCAGACCAGTTTTTATGCTTTTAATTTAGTAACTGATAACGTTTTTGATTATTTGTAAACGAAATTTAAGTAACTAGTTTGTGACTAAATGTATTTATTTTATGATGAATTTTTTTTCTAAGAAGGGGCGGGAGACGTTAGGCCCTATTTTTGATATTTTAGAAAAACAAGAGTCCAAAAGTTTTGAGAATCGTTGTTTTGATTCAAGTATCTCCCAAACTTCTGCCAGTTACCTCTTCCAGTTCTTCATTAAAAATAATATCCGATTCTTGTCAAATTATAATCCTACCAAAATCATTTATGTAAAAAATGAGCCAACAAAACTCTTTAAATTTAAATAATTCAGCCTTGAAAATGAATAAGAATGAGATATAAGAGTAAAAGAAAGCTAAGTTCAACTTTCATACCTTTACAAATGACTTATCACTTCTCGTTTATTTATCTAAGTGAACTAATCGGATTTTAAGTCTTTAGTTAAAGTGTATAGAATAATTTTAACTAGAGACTTAAAAATCAGATAAGTGCACTTGGATAGAAGAGGAGGAATGACAAGTTATTTGGAAATACATGAAAGTGGAACTTGGCACTTTTATATCTGTCCTTTTCGATACTGAATAGTTTAAGGATTTGTGTGGTGTAGAACTTGACATTTCTTTCGTAGAAATATTTTTGGTGGGGTATCAATACTTTTTGTGAAGATTAGGTATACGAATAATGTTATTTAAATAGATACCTACCTACTGTAATGAATTATCAATACTTTTTGTGAAGATTAGGTATAAGAATAATGTTATTTAATTAGATACCTACCTACTGTAATGAATTAACGAACGACCATAATATAACTTTTGAATTATCTGTCCCATCAAATTGAAACAATGGCTGGGGAATATACTTACAGAAGCCTTTAAAATGACATGCTACTTTGTTTGTGATTAAAATTAAAAAGGTCTGTTCCCTTTACTACATCCTACACCCCGTTATCCTCCTAAGTCCTGTATCACACTAACTGTTTGAGCTATAAACTTCAACTTTGGATGGATATCTAAAATATTTCGTCTTAACAGGTTGTTCAATTTTTATGACCCTTTCATTCTTAGTAGCTAAGTGAGAATGTGCCTGATTATTAAATTCTGAAAAATGACACCTGGACACGGGAATCGAACTCGTGACCTTTGGCTTAGTACGTCAATGCTCTCTCCTGGATAGCTCAGTGTAAGAGCATTGGTGTACTAAGCCAAAGGTCATGGGTTCGATTCCCGTGCCCAGGTGTCATCTCTCAATTTTCAAAATCTGATATATAGATGGCGTAATTCCTCATTAAAAGCATACATAATAGCTTTAGCTATTTTATTCTGATTATTAAAGCTAATTGGTGAGGTACATCGTGTACCACAGTCTGTGAACCACTGCTCTGACCGAATGACTTGTGGTCTTGTTCTCAGAGTGGGGTGGTCTCGGCGATCATGAGCGGGTCCATCGTCAGCTGTCCGTGTCGAGCGACTCCAAGCTCCTGGACGAGGACATCCGAGAGGAGGCGCGAGTTATCCTCAGGCCCAAGAAACCTCCACGGCCCAAGTCCGAGGTGTTCCTCAACAAGGAGCATCAGAGGCGGACCAAGCGCTACTCGGCCTTCGGGGTAAGAGATAGTATTTGTTGGCACGTTTGACACACAGGCTCTTGATCTTTTATAAAGAGTCTACCTCACTTCCCAGATACAACCTATTTTAGCTACTTAATGATTATTTTTATCGCCGCGTTTTACTAATTGTTCAGGTTATACGCATATATGATAATTACTATAACGGGGTAGGAATGTGGAAGAAAACTTCTAAGATGTAATATACCCGCATTTGCATTGAAGGGGAGTGGGAAACTATTTAGGAAAAACTTCACCAATAGACCCGGCTGTGATTCGAATTTCGATCTCTCCGTCATCAGTAGGCCAGCAGTCTAACTCCACAGTGACGCCTTGGACCGGGGTTAGGTAAATATTAACTTAACAAATCAAATATAACACTCCCGAAGTGACCCGACAATAAACCGCCTCCAAATATAGGCCACACCGTAAAAATTCGACCACTATGATAGGAAAACAAATATTTGTATCTGAAAATGAACCCACTTTGAAAGTAAACAAATATAGCCTATTTTCTTAACCCCACAGTCACTTCGATTGTATACATCTCTATACTTAAATAACATAAATAAACATAGATTTAAAAAACTGACTTGGTAGCTACATGATCTAAGGCCACTCTCGCAATAGACTAGACTCCCGATGACAGGGAGATTGGAGTTCGATCCCGGTCGGGTGTATTGAGTTTTTTTCCCTGAATTGTTTTTCACTCTCGCCACGCAAATGTGAGTACACTTAATCCAAATTCAACCTTCATCCTTAACACATTAGCGTAATTATTACATAGGGGCATAGCCTAAGCAGGTAGTAAGATTCGGTGTTTAATTAATTAAACTAGTAGAGATAAATAAAACATATTCAAAATTGTAGGGTAATAGTAAGGCATATAATTAGATAATCTAGTAACCTGACATTGTGGTGCGATCTTCTGTATTCCACTAGAGAAAAAACCGTGAAATCGAGATCAGTGGAAATGTTTTACCATATTTTGAAAAATTAACAATTTAAAATGGAAATTGATCATTAAACTGATCCCAATTTCGCTGTTGTCGAGTTAATAATGAAGAAAACCGCCCTTCGATAAGTTTTTTTGTTCGAGATTATTCGTGCATCTAATCTCCGGGTTAATATATCGTGAGATGAGTTATTAATATAAGTTCTGAAAATTGATAAATGACACCTGAACACGGGAATCAAATCCAAGACCTTTGGGGCTTAGTACGCCAATGTCAAAGGTCCCAGGTTCGATTCCCGTGTCCAGGTTTCATTTTTCAATTTTCAGAATATGATATCTAGATGCTAGTAAATTCTCACTAAACAAATATAATAGCTTTGGCTATTTGTTTCTTAATATAAAGTTTGGAATGAGGAAGGTAGGTTAGATGATGTGTACCTGCTTTGGCGTGGAGAGAGGATAGGAAAACCATCCTCCATTGCATCTCTATGATATCAGAATTTCGGCCCCTGCCGTCACCGACAAGATAGTATGTTGCGAGTCTGATGCCTAAGACCACGTGATCATTGTTGAAAGTGTTTCTAGGTGAATTGGCTCCACTATCATGGTAATAAACAAGAACTTTATAAACCCAAATCACTCACTATAAGAACACAATTTTAAACACACCTTATTTCAACTATTAAAAATACGATTAATTCGCTGAATGGACAAAGGCAGGGTTCTCAAACTCATGGCCCGCGAGAAATATCTGACCGGCCCTCTTGTTTGCAATACCGTCATATTACTATCAATCCTGCAGTTGTATACGCTCACAAAACATAATGGTTTCATTTTAGTGTGTACCTAATTTCTAATAATAAAAACACACACTAAACTATTTCGAACCGTGCTACATCTTTTAGCGCTTTAAATATTGGAAGGTGGGAATTTTTATTTACATAATTTAATAAATAACCATTAAGGTGGGATGGAAGGGGACGTGAGGAAAAGCCAGGGTTTTTGCAGTTTTTATGGCAAAACATTTTTTGACCCAAATAAATTAAATATTGTTCAGTAGAAACATAGAATTTAATTTTCTTCATACAGTGTCTTCAGAATTTCTTTAATATATATAGTGGGTTTCCTGGAATTAAATGACCACTTTTTTTCTTCACTTAAAAACTTTTTCGTCTGATACCGCTATGCTCATGACAGATATTCACAACTGTTGAGATAACCACGTGAAGAAAATTAAACTCCATGTTTGTACTGGAGAAATATCTTATTTATTTTGGGGAAAAAAAAATTGCCATAAAAATGGTAAAAACGCCTTTTGTCGCGTCCCC
>CABEEJ010003674.1:48553-60970 GCA_901482245.1 Timema douglasi
CCCCCCCCCCCCTCCTTTTCCATCTAACCTTAAGAATATTTCGCCAACACACACAAACATCTGAGAAAATATAAGTTTTTAAATATTTAAAATACATATAATCAAATGACTTAAGTCAGTCCAACCTCGGTGGGTGCGTGGATTAAAGAGTATGTCGGTGCCAGGGAGGTTAAGGGTTCGAATTACATCTGGATGTAAAGCGTGTAGTTTTTCCTAGGTTGTTCCCCACGTGTTCTTAACTCAAATGCGGCCATACTTCCTTAAAGTTAGGCCTATATCTTCCTCATCCCTTACCCACTAGCGTGATTAAAATGTCCATGGTCCGGGCGGGCAGTAAGATTCACTTCAAAAAATACAAAAGTGTAGAATATTTTAGCAAATATGTTTCTATAGACTGTGGCCCACAACACGCCCCAAGTTTTTTAATCCATCCCTAGGACTAATTTATCGTGGACTACATTCTTATGTTAGACTGTCCTGCCCATTACGGAGAGATCAGGGTTAAAATTCCGACTGAGATTGGTTATCCTTAAATTGTTTCTCACTTTTCTTCCATGCAAATGCGGCTAGATTACCTCCAAAATACCTTCTTCATCATTACTCTCTTAGAGTAATTATCATATGTGTGTTATCACTGAACAGGCAGTAAGACGTGATAAAAAAAACATTCTGAGAGTGAAACTCAGAGGCATACGTACGAGTCAAAATAAAATACATACTCACAAGTTGCAATATGTATATCTTATTTCCGAATATGTTATCGACAATATTCTATTAATATACATTTTATATTTTTACTGCCATATGTTCCAAAAAGAATAGCCATTTTCCCCTTCTTCATATAGGTCTGCCACGTCACTGTCACTTCCTGCCACAAACATTTATTTAAAAACCCAGAGACTGACAAAATATGCACATTTTGATGGTGACACAAACAGATTGGCGGTTGAATAATTCAAGAGTGTTTTCAAAATGTGCCGATTTGAGTCACTCCGTCGAGACGAGTGTGTGTATGTGTGTGTGTGTGTGCGCGCACACAAAGCATTGCGCACGCGTTTCTCGCTCGTAAACAAATAGATCAATGCATATTGTGTGTGGTGACGGCAATATCAACGCGCGTCTGCTCGCGGCCCGGATTTTGGTAGGAATTCCTTTATAGAAGGCCTTTTATACTACCAACATACTACAATACAGTAGGATTCTGGTACGAAATAAGGCCTTTCAGAATGGGCTTCCTACCAAAATCTTGGCATACAGTATGATTTTTATAGAAACACGCTTTGGTGGTCAAATGGTCTAAGGCGTCACTCTCGCAATAGATTGGATTACGGATGATGGGGGTATTGGGTTTTGAATCCTGTTTGGATATAATGATGGTTTTTTAGCCCCTAAAGGGCTTTACTCTCTCCCTCCTTGCAAATGTGGGTATACTTCTTAATTAAAACCTTCATCATTCCTAACACATCATTGTAACTAATTATATATGCGTGTATAACCCTAACGGGTATTAAGATGTGGTGCTAAAAAAAAGAAAAGAAAAAGGCCCTATATGAAAGCTAAAAATTTACGAGATACACTTTCACGTATGCATACGCCAAGCAAGCTGTCACTATCAATACGTATGAAATAACGCCAAGCAAGCTGTACTATCAATACGTATAAAATAACACTAATTATAGCAAAATGTTGTCAATGTTGATAGCAAAAGGATAATTTTCTCTTTTTGAAAAGACCCTTTCTATGAAATTTGACTGTATACTAGGGACAATTGAGCTTATGCTCTGTGACGTCACTCTCGTGAACATGTTGCAGGCCTTACCGTGGTCGAGATCGTTAATCTTATTAGATTATGCTTCAAACGACTATCACACATTACTGATACTCTGCCTAGAATCGCAATGCTAAAACAAGGGGATGGGTTGTGTTAAAGTGATTCGGAGTTCGTTAGAATTATTGAGTGGGTTTCAGCTTTGGCAAGATGTCGTTTGAATTGTTCTTTTCGTGGCATTACCTTATAAATTGGTGATTCAGCTTGTGCTGACAGTATTGCCCACATGGATACTTAGGGCCAGTTTCATAGTCAAATTTAGTACACCTCAAGTGCGGCGCTACACTAAGTTCATGATGACACCTACCTAAACCAGAATGGAATGGGCCAGTTCCCTATGCGAGAACGGCCCATTCCATTCGAGTTTAGGTAGGTGTCGTCATGTACTTAGTGTAGCGCCGCACTTGAGGCGTACTAAATCTGACTATGAAACTGGCCCTTATTCTTTTTATTTGTACGTGCACGCTCTTAACCTAGGGCCGCACTGCAGGTGGGTAGTGGGTAGCTCGGAGGCTAGAGGGTGGAAGCTCGTGGGTGAAGGGTGGATATAGTCCAGCCGCATTGCACGATGGAATAATCTAGGTATCACCGTGGGTCCCATATCGCTTTCCGCTTGTAAACGGCCGAGATCAGCAGCTCCTCCATAACTTAACGCGTGGTGGCTAGGTGAAATTATCCAACACAACTGATTCCCTCGCTACATGCCTGGCGACTTGCTAGGCTGGTTAGGTGGGTTGGAGGACCCAGTGCGGCCGGTGCCGTCTGGCTGCATGTGACAGAAACGTGGCTGGTGGGTTGCTTGGCGACTCACCACCCACTACCCTCCAGATAAACAACTTGCACTGCGGCCGCAGCCTTAAGGTCAATACAAGAAATCGGTGACTTTAAACTCGCAACAAAAAAAAACTAATAGATTTACGTAACTTCTCTCTTGTACAAAATAAATATCCCAATGCATTCTATCAGAATCAAACTATTATTTTCGTGGTTTTAAAATAAATGTCCCAATGCGCTCTGTCGGAATATAACCCTGGTTCCTCGATTCTAAAATACATATCTCAAATGATCCTGATCGATTTCGAACCCTGTTTGCAAGTTTCTAAGTAATTTATCCCGATTCACCCGATAGGAATCGAACTCGGGTTCCCGTTTCTAAAATGAATACCTCAATATTCACGAACGGAATCGAACCCTTTTTTTCCCCAGGCAGTTCACTCTCTGATCCGCCGACCCTGAGGGTGCCCAAGAAGAAGGTTTGTGCCAGCTCAAAGACGCACTCGGCCGATGAGTAAATACTACTTCTTGGCAGGCGTTTCTCCACGAGTTTACTGACCTCCTCTTCAAATATTGTCACGTCAACGTTCCTATTTTTGGACGGAGTTATCCTTCTTTTTTCTCTTTTTTTTTGCGTGCATTGCGTCATACCCATTTGGGCTATCCGCATATTTACACTACTGGGGTATAAATGAAGAAGGTAGGGTCTCAGAGGAAATCCCCGCATTGGCGTGGTGGGAGATTGAGAAACCATTTATGTAAAAACTACCTTAATTACATCCCTCCCCTCCTCCGTCACCGTTAGTTTCGGTATATTGCGAGAGAAAGTGACCCCTTGGATCAGTGCTCAGTGGTATTCAAACTGGGTTGCGCGAAGATATCTTAGGGGGTGCATACAATTTAAATATCTATATATTATTTTATGATAAACATTGAATAATAAGGAGCATTCAGATTAATTTTATGGTTTGCCACAAGAGACGGCCCTGGCATAAGGACATGCGATCTGGGAGTTGTCTATTTATTTCTCTTTCTTTCTCTCTCTCTCTCTCCGAGATGTAGATTATAGAATATGGATAACTTGCATTATGAATCAACAACGTTCGGGGTACAAAGTCGAAGACAGTTTTATCTGCGGGTACGCGAACAATAAAGGTTGAATATCAACAGGTCGGCAACTACTCGATCACAATCTACCGGTCGATATATCTGCGTATTTCAGTCGACCGCGTAATCAAACTACAACGTCATTAAGAGTCGATCTTTGAGTCTTGTAACTCTCAAATAATATGTTATTGTGACGAAGATAAACAAGATCTGTTATCGTTAATATTATAAGAAAATTAAATTATTTGATATGAAAATACGCATTTTATCAATTCTTTATTTTGTTTCTAGAAAAGTGGGGGGCATAAGTATTTGAGGAGCGATTCAATTTGAGTATTAAATATAAGAGGTTTAGATAAAAAATATAATCCAAAGAAGATTGGAGAAACGATGGGTAGTTGCGGGACTTTTGATAATATTATAAGTCACTCGGGGCCTAAAAAATTTGCCGAACCCTGCCATATCATTTGACAACTGATGCGGGTTCATGTGTTTTTAACATTACAGCATGCATAAAGAACAAAGAGAATAGTGACCAACACTTTGCAGCGTGAGCTCTAAATACCTAATTACAGAAATACTAGTATTTAAGATTACTATAAAATAATTTAATGAAATTATTGACAAATAAAAAGACATGTGTAATAAATGGTCATCTTGGTTTCCCATAGAGCATCATGGTTCACCAGAAGTTGTTTATTTTTACTTCTATAGGAGATATTTAGCTATGACGGCATTGCTATGGATTACCTTGAAAAATTCCTTTTACTTTTTGTGTTTTTCTATTTTTTAGGTTTGTTCTTCTGCCTTTACAAAATTAATACTCTCTACCATATCAACAATTTTTTGTTTATATTAATTTAGCATTTTTGAGGGCCCGCCACTTTTGATACATTTCTCGGAACCCAATTTTTTTTATTTCCAAAGATTTCCACTTTTATTTAATCTGGGATTATCATTTTACCAATTTGGTTAATTTCAATTTTCAACCGCACCGAAAGTAGTGTTCTACATTAGTTGTATGAATTTCAAGCTCTTATGTTTCCCTTTTCTCAATTTTTAAATTCTATCTATTCAGTCATCATTTGACTATCGGGTAAGGTATATTTACTCACATGCCAAATTTAAATTTTATTCCACACCGAAAAGTTGGTTTTTTTCTATTTGCTTGAAAAAAAATGTGAGACCCTATTTCTTTGGACCAATTTTGAAATTTGTAATTTTTTGTTTTTTTCATTTTTAATTATTTGGACGTCCTAACGGCTTGCAAGTATTTAAATTTTCTACCACACTTAGACACATTTTTATATTAGTTTATGAAGTTTCTAGTTCCCCTTCAACCACTATCCTAATTTTAAAATGAAAAGTTCATACTTTTTTAGTTATTTGAGAATTTTCTATTTTATACAAAACTAAAAGGTGTTTTTAATATATATATAATTTTGGAAATTTCTTCTCATCCCTTATTTCACTTACCTTCTCACCCACTTTCCCACTTTATAATTTCAAATTTTACAAATTTTATGCTTTTGGTGTGATCTCTCTACGATTTCGTCAAATTTCAATGTTTCACCTTACCGATAAATAGTTAGTTTTAGTTTTGGAAATTTCCAGACCCCATTTTGAATTTTAAATATTTAATAATTTCTCTTTATTTGTGTTTGACACTTTAGATTTAATAAAATACTTTCATTTTCCACTGTACCTACCAAAAAGCTGTTTTTTTTAATTTTGAGGGAAACCTCTTTCCATATTAGGGTTCTTCATTTTTAAATTTAAGAATGTTCAGACTTTCATTACGGCTTGTGGTGATCCTTTCACCTGCCCGGCACATTCCAATGTCCTAACCCACTGATAAGTTCATTTATTTTTGGCAATTTGAAAACGCCCCTTCACCCTCAGGAGGATGACGTGGGGTGCTTGTTTTTATTTTTATTTTAAGCTACTAGACTTTAATACGATACACTATTTGGGAAGTTTTTAATAATTTGATTACATATTTGGTTTGCCTACATGTTTTTAGTGTGCAAATAAATAAAAAATGCATGTCGTCTAATGACTCTAATATATTATATTAAACGTTTAGACAAGTGTTTTTCTTTAAATTTTTTGTCAGGATGTAGAATACACCTTAGCTAACTTGTTACTGCTTTTGTTTACCGAGTTAGTTTACTGTGTTAGATTATCGACATGACCGAAAACTACTTTAGGCGGGAAATATAGGACTTACACCTTTATTATTGGTTAATTACTTTAGAAGAATGAACGCTGCGTGCGTTTTAAAGTTAACTCAGTTCGTTAGCCATTTTCTTATATTCCGAGTTGATGAAGAAACTGCACGATGAAAACCCCTTGTAAAAATAGCAACCTTTTTTTATTATTTATTATTCTTAACGCGAGGTAAAGAGAGCGTGCTGAACGAGACGTCACTCCATGCGAATCATTCCCTTCAACGAGATTCTTCTCGGATATTAAATTACCACGGGGGGGTAGCATGCTCCGTGCTTCATCGTCGACCCTACGCGCGTCGCCACATTTCATCTGGAGCGTCGTCTACAATCTGGTTCGTGGCGCCCTTCACAACTAGCGTCTGTGTGCTCAAAGGTAGCATTGCTGACTAGTTCCCTAACACCACTCTTCATCTGGAGTGATGTCTGCAATCTGAATGGTCCGTGTGCTCAACACTAGCACTACTGACTAGTTTCCTATCTCCACTCTTCATCTGGAGTGATGTCTGCAATCTGAATGGTCCGTGTGCTCAACACTAGCATTACTGACTAGTTTCCTATATCCACTCTTCATCTGGAGTGATGTCTGCAATCTGAACGGTCCGTGTGCTCAACACTAGCACTACTGACTAGTTCCCTATCTCCACTCTTCATCTGGAGTGATGTCTGCAATCTGAATGGTCCGTGTGCTCAACACTAGCACTATTGACTAGTTCCCTATCTCCACTCTTCATCTGGAGTGATGTCTGCAATCTGGATGGTCCGTGTGCTCAACACTAGCACTACTGACTAGTTCCCTATCTCCACTCTTCATCTGGAGTGATGTCTGCAATCATGGATGGTCCGTGTGCTCAACACTAGCACTACTGACTAGTTTCCTATCTCCACTCTTCATCTGGAGTGATGTCTGCAATCTGCATGATCCTCAACATTATCCTCAATCAAGGTCTGTGTGCTTAAAGCCAACCCTTTGATCTTGTTTTAGTGCCTTTGATTTGGGTCTGAAAACTTCGAAACGATTTATTTAATTTTTTCAAAACCTGATGGAACAGATTGTGTAGCTTGCTCCTTTCCGTCCCCTTCACTCCAACCTCTTAATCGTATTCAAGTCAACGGACTCACTTTTAAATCTTATTTTTAGAACTTTTATCTTCTTCTTTTTTTATCATCCACTTGTTCTGATCCCATTTTAGTGCTCTTCCAAGTTGTTAATTTTGACAGAAATGATGTGGTAAGTGTCTTACACCCCAGCTCACATCGTATATCTATTCGCGTGTCTGTATCATTCTGTTACCCGGCCTGAGGGTTTGGGCCGCGTGCCAACCACCCATGGAGGTCGCCAGATTTTTTGGGTGATGGCGAGGTTTTATTGTTCCTTGTCTCGTGACGCAAGGACCTAGAGGCGACATCATTAATAGGTGTCATACTTTTTACTAGACATTGAGGGGGGAAATATGAAGTATTGTCAATGGGAGATATTCTAAACAAGCTTCCTTTGAAATGGTATACTCTTGAACACAAATGATCGAAAGTGGCGTGCTTTTTTTTTTAGAACCGTGTCTTACTAGTCGTACGAGTTACATGTATATTCACTAAGTTAATGTGTTAGGAACGAAGAAGCTTGAATCTAGACGAAGTGCACCCGTATTTGCGTGGAATTAGAGAGAAGCTGTTTACACTTTAGAGGAGAATATTGCTTGCGCAAGGTTTGTTTGGCATTTTGGAACAATACCTCCCATCAGACGTAGGAAAAAACTTAAGGAAGGCAATGCTGGCTTAAGGAGTGGATCCAGTACCTCGTACACCTCTTTTCAACTTATTTTTCTTCGATTCTTGATTAGATTGTCTGCTTATATTGTGCAGTCTTCTAGATATTTTCACTGGATTGGCGTAAAACTTGTTTGCTATGGCTTGTAAGTTGTAAGGCATCTTGTTTTTTTTTAACCTGTCCCTGTATTTTAAACTTCGAACAAAACTTCATTTTCCTCTTAAAGAGCAATTAGCAATTTTATTTTACTATCACTCCCCCTTTTTATGAAGGCGGGCATCATCGAGAGAAACAATTAACTCGCGAAAGTCTCGCAGAAAATATTGAAATGGTTTGGATATTCCGCAAGAGCTAACGGAAGGGGCGAGGAGTGTGTTTAGACGGGGAATCGCGGGTTTCGTGGCACAACTAGCGCGAGTCATCAAAAATCTACTTGCAGAACTGTTTACATTTGTGAAAGTACTGTCTGTCATCTTGCGCGAGATTAAAGTTACTTCTACTGTATGCGTTATGATTTGTTTTAATGAAAAATACTGGCAGTGGTGGGATTCGAAGCCACGTCCCCGAATATAATCCAACGCCTTATACAGCTTCGCCACGCTACCGTGATGATTTGGTTGTGATTACAAGGTAAAGGTACTCTAATGTGGTTGGTTAAGTGGATATGCTTGTTGAATTTAACAATCGGGATCAAGTTGGTATATTGAGTAAAGCTTGTGGATTATGTGCTACTATAGTTTGAATGCCACTGGAAGAACAGGCATTGAGATATTTTTGTAAAACTGTGCTCATATTTTCATACGCCATGCCATTGGTTCTAACTGTAAATAGTTTCTATTTAAAGTTGTTTTTATGGTGCTATCCAATGTAAGGAGAATAGAAGGTAGTGCCAGATGGAGAAAGACATCTGATTGGCTGAGCTTGTGATGTTAGTCGGTACACAAGCTAGCGCTTTGCATACACGAAGCTATATGGAAGACAAAACTAAGTTTTTAAAAATCAGGACACATTTTGAAAGTTTAAACAATAAATAAACCTTTAAAATCCACGCCATTGTCCAATTAACGTCATTACTTTACTTAGGCCCTATTAAAAATACATGTATGTAGCTGTCCCCCTATTATTATTATTATTATTATTATTATTATTATTATTAGCACCGCGTCTTACTACCCGTTCGGGTTATACGCACTTACGCTAATGTGTAATGGTAGGGTGATTGTGAGATGAAATGGAGTACCTACAGTTTAACGTGGAATCCGAACCACGGTGGAGGCCTGGCATTCCCCACATTCACAATATGTCTTGTCAGAGGTGAAGGAAGGGTTTGGTAATCAGATAAATTTATGCCGGGACCGGGGATTGAACCCCGGCCGCCAGCATAGAAGTCTGACACCTTACCCCTAGACCGCCAGGTCACCCTGTCCCCGTATTAAATAGAATTGTTGTGACGTAAGCAATGGCATAATACAATTCCTCTAAGGGGCGCTACCTTTATATTTATTTTACAATGGTCCGAGTTCGATACCTTAGCTCAGTCGGTAGCGTGTCTGTCTGAGCTAAAGGTCGTGGGTTCGATTCCTGGGATGGCTGAAAAATGTTTTAATGGTGAGATGTGAGTTTCCTTTTTCACAGTAATAAATTAACGGCTGAGGAATGGTTGTTGTATATTTTCTATATTTAAGTTAGTTTATCAGTCGTGTGCTGATATAATCAGCCGGCTTGGAAAGTGTAGGTTAAATACCTCATATATATATTGATACGTTGGTGCTACTACCTATAAGTCTCGCAGGAAAGCAAGCCTGTATGTCAATCATCAGGACTAGATAATTAGCTAAACACGTGTGATTGACCCACGATAGGCTTGGTTATTTTCCACCCTCTATCCTATACGATAGCTAGTACAGTTACTTAAAGAATGATGTTTTTCTTTGCTTTTTTATAACTCTCTGATATTCTTTGTACAGTCCAGTTTTAAAAGGAAATACATTTTATTGGTGTTATTTTATAGGTATCAAAAGTTCCCAGCTGCAGATTACATGACTTAACGTATGGATATATTAAAGGAGTTTTAGCAACACTCGTTACTGTCAGATACGGTCCCTGCACAGTGTTCATTCTAAAATCATTAATCTCAATAGTTTTATTATAAAGTGCGAACGGTGTTCCATATTTCACTGTTTCACTCTTTCCTGTACCTTCTTCCAAGAATACAAGAAACATAAGTATACTTGAGATATCTGTCCATAACATGCATCTTTGGGCATGCGGACAAAGGCGATAGACTCGTCTAATCTGGTTTTACGGTGATAGGAATGTCTTTCAGTTTTCCTGAAAGGCTTCCCACTCGTCTAGTAGAGCAAATGCTGATACATTTACTCTAAATTTCACCTTCCTCATCTCAGGCTCACTAATTCTAAATATACCCCAATTTTCTTACGATTGGACGGCCTTGAAAAAGTTATTAGTTTCTCGTATTCATACGTCATGCCATGTATCTGCCTTTGTAACTTTTGATTGATGTCTCCCAAAGGTGTTCTAAATATATATTCGTGAAAAGTGTGAGCGTTTGTGTTTGTGTGTGCGCGCGCGTGCATATCAATATGGGTATATATAAATAAAGAGTAATTCTATATGTAATTCTTACTATACACTTCCTTGAATAAACGAAAGAAGGAAACAAGACCCTCAGCCACTGAGTTGAGAGGGGTAGCAAGCCCTAGCTTGGCTGGTAATGATGATTACTGCATTACCCCCCAGGGGAGCATAACGACCTGAGTTCACGACTCCCCAAAGAGATGACCCCCCCTCCTCTCCATCCTCAACTCGTCCCCCTCACCCTACAATAATCTTTGCTTAATTGTCCGTTCAGAACGAGTTACACGAGTTATCGTTATAACTCCTCCATGCTTCTTCGGAGAAAAGTATTTTTATCGCACATAATGATCCGCATTTTTTATTGGTGGGTTTGGTCGGGAAATTGCTTCGTTGCTTGTTAACGTTCCTGGGTTACACTGTACAGTTGCACGCAAAGGTATATTAGGGACCTGAATTCCATCGAGTAGGCTTCCGGAAGAAATTCCCTCTTGATTAATAGAATAATTTCTTTCTTAAGATAAAACAATGGAGGAAACCTTATATCTAGTTGTAAACAAATTTGTATTTATATAAAGATATTTATGTATTTTTGCACGTGATTTTTCACATTTTTTTTATTTCCCCTTAATTTTTATGGGTTTTTTAGTTGGTTTGTTGTTTGTTGTCAAATTTGGAGAAGATAAAAAGTTTTGATAAAAGTTAATAACTTTATTGAAAGTATTTTTGCTTGTTGTCCGCCACTATCTTTGGCTTGGACTATCTAATATTTTTGGTACCATCTAATATTAATTTTGATTTTTACTTATCATTTTTCATGTTCTCTTGGGTTCCTAAGTCACAGAGCTAATTAAACTATGCTATTAAATATATACTAGACTTTTCGCATGTACATAATTTACTTAATCGATTTCCCAAAACTATGTGACCCAATTTTGTCAACGCATGAGTTTGTGGATTTGCCGGCGCAGCTAAAAAATAAATAGCTAATCTACTATACCAATGTGAGAATGAAGGCTTTGTCTATTGTTGTAATATTTATCACACAGGCTTTCATAACAATGTAACTAATGTCATCAAATCGATCAATTACTTTATCCGTTGCTTCTCTTCGCGTGATAAAAAAAATAGGGTACCTACTGAGGGATTAAATCTTGGGGATTAATCATTCTATTTGTATTAATGACTCGAGTAATGCTGTTTTGTTGGTAACAGACTAACGCTTCCTGTGTCTTTTGTTGTTGGTTGACTGAAATTAATTAGTTTGTAACCACCCAGAGCGCTTAGACTATCCAAGGCGCAATTTATAGCTATTGTTTAGAGCGAAATAAATTGAAATTTTGCTATGTGTTTAAAGTGTAAAAATGTATATCCAAACAAATTAATTCTCAAATAGATCACAAAATCCTTCTTTTTTAAAAACAGTAATAGAAATATATTTATTTTAAAATATAAATATTCTCAAGAGCCTTTTTGAAAAAATCCGCATAAGTTGTTTTAAGTAAAATATAATTTTAAATGTTTTTATTTTGTTAAAAAGAAATACTTTTTTTTGTGTTTTTAGTTAATCAAGCGTATAACCCGAATGGGTAATAAGACGCGGGGCTCAATAACAATTTATTTAATATGGTGATATTAAGGTGTGACATCTTGTCTGGCACTTAACCAGGCTACAATATTAATAATATTTGATGTATAACTATTTTAAATTTTAAATAAGTAAATTGATCAAAAATTCTAAGAGAACTGATCCTAACAATTATGAAGATAACGGTATCTGTAAATGGCAATAATGCAAAAAAAACTGTTCATACCATAATTAAACAGGACTATTAGGCGTTTTTAAGGAGTTAAAAATAAATGTGTGCGTCATCTTGTCATTTTGGAGAAATAGTTGACCTGTGAAACTGTTATTTTAAACATTAACCTTCATACAGGATTGAATCATAATCTAAAGAGACGTTTTCAAAATCATTTATTTTATGGGAGTAGAAATACTTTTTCAGTGGTCTCGTGGTTAAAGTCGTCACTCTCACAATAGACTAGATTATCTATGATAGAAAGATCGGAGTTCACGTCCCACTTTCATGTAGTGGGTGATTTTTTTTTTTTTTTTT
>CABEEJ010003674.1:61730-78032 GCA_901482245.1 Timema douglasi
ATTTCCCCCGCCCCCCCCCCCCTCCCCCGGTTAAGTGAACTTCTTTTAATATAGGGTTGTTTGGATAAGTCTGAAAATATCCACAATAAACTCTATTAAAAGCCTAGAACTAGTCTCAGTAACAGATAAACGGCATTGCGAAAAATACTTTTTTTTATTCAGGGGTTCCTAAAACCTCGACATCCATCAACATCTCGAGCTTGATTTTTTTTTACGGTCACAATACTTTCTCTCCTAAATGTCAAGAGAAAGTAAACAAGTAGGGTAAAGTATCTTTAATTTCTAGAATCCTGTGTTTATATTATACATACAAAGTGATGTGACAAATAAAATGGTAAAATCTAAATAATTTAAAGACCATTTGTTCAGCCGTTTAATTTTTTGACCCTGTAATCAAAGTTGGCTTTACCGCCCCCTAAAGGTAAACGTCCACTGGCCCGGCCCGTATTGGACGAACTACACGAATCAGATTTATTTATTGTACTACGTGCTCCAATGCATTCGGAGCATTCGAGACTCTAAAGGAAGTCGTTCCCAACTTATATCCCGTGTCGCCTTTTGTGTATCCTAATATCTACAGTGACATCACTGGCACGTGTGGTCATTAGGGTATCTGGTTACTTGACGTGAATACTCTACCTGCACCACACATAGCTAAAATATTTTAAAACTAGCATTAATCTAACAGCTGATTCTGTTGGAACAATCTAATTAGACTTCATCTAGCTTAAATTAATTGAATACTTAAGTTCGAGATCAATTTTTGTAATTTTAGCTCAACTCTATTATGCTCTGTTCTTTCGGTTCGAAATCCGCTTCAATATATGTGCTGCCAACCCCGCCGATCAATAATAATAATAATAATGTGTTAAAACATGAGCTCTTTGAAAGGTTGTATTTTCTCTCTCTCTCTTTAATTATCGACAGGAGTAGGAAAGCTCCTCCCAATAATCTGCGGTGTTTTATCGTGGGGACAATTTGCCGAGGATTGTATCGGTAACCGATACTTATACACATCCGGTGTTTGCTGAAGCCTCATATGATAGGTTGGGGGGAGGGGGGGGGTAATTTGCCCCTGCCTTCTACTCTTATTATAACGGAGGAGGATGGGGGTGGAATATTTTGGATCCTTGTGGCATCTTTGACCAAAAGGCTTTTATTTTATAACGATTATATTTACATACGAACACAAGTTAGCGCCACTTTTGGACTCGCATAGTGGGTAAGATTGTGAGTTATCACGCGAGCGTTTATTAACCATTAGAGAAACTTATTTTTATTATTATGGTTCTTAACTTTTATTTTATGAGAATATATTATAACTCCTCACAACTTACAGACTAACTAAATTTTAGAACAGATACAACACACAGTACACCACTATAAATGGGTTTTTGCGATTCAATCAATGAACATTCTTTGTTGGTCACGCTCGTAATCGAACCCGATATCCTCAACCCGGTGGGTATAGTTGCTACCGCATGAGCTAAGGAGAACATTTATATTGATTTGTATCTTTGTGAGGTCAAAGTTTCTTAGTTTCCCATTACCTTCAGTGGTGGTTTGGGTGGTATAAATGGCGTTAAGACTTTATTGTACTTATTATTATTATTATTATTATTATTATTATTATTATTATTAGCACCGCGTCTTACTAACCGTTCGGGTTATACGCACTTACGCTAATGTGTAATGGTAGGGTGATTGTGATATGAAATGAAGGACCTACAGTTTAACATGGAATCCGAACCACGGTGGAGACCTGGCATTCCTCACATTCACAATATGTCTTGTCAGAGCAAGATGTCTTGTCAGAGTTGAAGGAAGGGTTTGGTAATCAGATAAATATGTGCCGGGACCGAGGATTGAACCCCGGTCGCCAGTATTGTACTTGTGACCACCTGTTAAGGAGATGTCAAAGTTCGGATCTGGCTATGTGATTTGTATCATTTCATTGTATTTTTATGGCTTTCATTTACTTCTTCTGTGTGAACGTTGCTGCATTTACAATCATCTTTCCTTCTCATCCCTACCGCTTATAATACTAGTTGTGTTTTACAAATAAAATTAAACTAGTCTTCACGGGGTACAAAAAAGCAAGTGAGGTAAAGAGTTATTCGGAGTTCACAATAAGTTGTGGGCTTGAATGTTATTTAAACTCACGTGTGACATTTAAAAGATTGTTTGATGGATTATTTAATTTATCTTAGACCGCTCGGATACAGACAGATACCGACAATGCTGGACGTGCGAATAAATTTCGGGGTTTGATAATAGCGCAGTGCACAGGAGTATTTTTTTTGTTTGTGTTTCATAGTGTGGTTTCTAATTCTTACACTAGTAGGTATCACCGTCATCAATGCGAGTTGTTTATTTGTGATTTGCTTTTTTTATACAAACAAATATGATAAATTCCTTATAATTTTCTTTCGGCATTTTTGTTACTTACTATCCGGATGGAAAGTAAAACCTCCGATAACCGAAAAAAAAGGGGGATGAGCTCGTTTCGAATAGACAAATTTTCGTATATGAAATTTAATACCCTTTTGAAGAATTAAAAGGTTAAAAAAAAATCTAAAATTACATAACTTTTAATAAAGCTACAAAAAAGTATGTTTTGAATATGTGTGTACATACAGCATTTAAATAAAGAGTTATTCATTATAATAAAGTTAAATACTCCACTAAACTAAATGTACCATTTTTTTTAAAGGCTGAAATTTTCTTTAGACACTTTTTCGATTTGTATATCTTAAAAAACAAAGGTTTTCCCGACTAAAAACCTTTTATTTGATAATTCTGATACTGAAAAAAAAACAGAACTCCGCACGGACTTTCTCGCTCTATTGTTTAAAAATGGAGATATTTACTCAAAACTCGTAATATATGTGAAACGAAATAATATACACTAGCAAACCCAAGCATAAATTGCACTATACTTATGTAAAACATTTTTTTAAGTCCCAGTTTAAAAAAAAATTAATTTCATTTTTAAAGAATTAATATGGACCAATTAATAAATATCGATATTGGGTCCACGAGGGTCAACACTTCTTATTAAAATATCGACTTCCGTTTAAAATTTTCGACATTTTATTAGGTGTTGCACATCTTCAGGTCATCGCATTGCTATTAAATTCTTCATTTATAAATGTTGACCAATAAAAAATGTAAATATTGACTATTGAGTCTAAAATGGTGATATATCATTGTTGTAAAAACATTTCTACTAAGAGGTTTAAGGAAAAATAACAAACTTTTTTAGAGACGTACTTATATTTAATTACTCTATAGCATTGGAGAATTATTACGTTAAAACTTTAGTATATCTTTAGAACTAAAGCTCACAAAATTGTATCATTATATTTGCGAATATCTCAAAAACCATTGGTTTTATAAAAATATATTTCAAATGTTTTTTTATTTTTAATAGTACTACAATTTTGCAATGATTAGTTATTTCGTATCTCAAATAGTTGCGGAGATACGGAAATTTCCGCTTCTCTAAAGTACCCTAAAAGTCATTTTCATAGGAAAATGAAAATAGCCATTTTATTTGTGATCTCAATAAACGCCTAGATACAAATTTTAATCAGACTCATTAGAACCGATTTTGATGAAATCGATTTGTTCTATTTTCGCTTTTTATTAATCTACTCTTAATTTTAAGGTTAAACAGACACACAGACGTCATTGCAAAATCCTCTTTTTAGGGTTCGGGGGTCACGAAACGTCGACATCCATCAACATTTCAGGTTCGATTTATTTTTTACGGTTGCATTACTTAACCTTTAGTGTTCGAAAAGTTTATATATATATATATATGCGTATAACTTTAAAGTTATTGGTTTTATAAAAATATGTTTCAAATAAAAGATTTGTATTTTAAATATCCCTACATATTTGTAATGATAAGTTATTTCATATCTTAAATAGTTATGGAAATATGATTTTTTTAAATAAGAATTTACGCATCAGACCGGAGCCCTTAATCATTTTGCTGAAATATTGAGAGTAGCAATTTTGTTTGGAATATTTATAAATGTTTAGAAATTTAATTTAATCAAAATCGTTGGAGTCGAATTGAGAGATTTTTTTTTCTTTTTGCCCTTTAGTAAACTACCCTTAATATTAGGGTTGGGAATCCAATTCCAAAAGCCCTTCGGGGCAACCCTATGAAAACCCTAGATACCAAATTTTAGCCCGTTGTGCCGGACTAACTTTGTCTCAGATTTGTTAAATAAATTAATTAGATTTAAAATTATATTAATTAAATAAAATTGTTTTAATAAAGTCATTTGTTAAAGGTTTAAATGTAAAGTCTGTCAACAATGCATATCATCACAGCTATCGAAGCTCATTTTGACTTTTTACCTAACTTTCGGCTCTTTGTGTATGCTGGTTCACTACTTTCTATCTTAACACTTTCGTTATATACAGGTTGTACAGTAACATGTGGGATCTACTTCTTTGGTGTACAGGCAACACAAAAACATTTAAAAAGATTAACTAAACATGTGTCCCTCGACCTTTTTTCCGAGCTCTAGTTACGTTTTCACTCCAGTAATGTGGAGCTGTTAAACACCATAGGAAGTGCTCGGTCTGGATACAAGCATTGTATTGCACTGTATTTTTGAAAGAGGGCAGCATTCCACGACACGACGACTGCAGGCTTGTATTCAGGCCGAAAATGGTCATTTTGAGCACTTCCTATGGTGTTTAATTGCTCCCCTTTACTGGAGTACGAACATGACTAAAACTCGGAAACAAGGTCAAATGGGGCACATGCTTATATTACCTTTTCCATTGTTTTTGTGGGTTTCACTCGCATGCCGCAGTACCGTACACCTTTATATCGCTACATTTCATAGACCTAATCTATTGACACTGGCCAATAGCATTGATGATAAAAAAACATTACTATGGGATGCATTATGTACCATTTGAATGGAAATTAGGCCTACCTTTTCCGACTGCCGTAATTGATTTTAAGAGTGGCTGTCCCCTAAAATAGCAAGAAAAAAAATCACATTTTTGGAAGTGCCTATCAGGGTTGTGCATGTTGCCCCTCATCTCCATCGCATGATTTTAAAGCGTCTTTCAGAGATGCTAAAGTTGGCCACCCCTGATTTGGAAGTACCTCTTAAGGTTGTGGAAGTTGGCCACCCCTGATTTAGAAGTACCTCTTAAGGTTGTGGAAGTTGGCCGGCCCTGATTTAGAAGTACCTCTTAAGGTTGTGGAAGTTGTTCACCCCTGATTTGGAAGTGTCTCTTAAGGTTGTGGAAGTTGGCCACCCATGATTTGGAAGTGCCTCTTAAGGTTGTGGAAGTTGGCCACCCATGATTTGGAAGTGCCTCTTAAGGTTGTGGAAGTTGGCTACCCCTGGTTTGGAAACCATTAACGAAGGAAGGGTGTGGTCTCCGATATTATGTCGTGCAAGGAAAGTGGTCATATGACCATTATGTATGAGGAGCGCTACTATAACGATGAATAACCTAGTGACCTTCAGCGGATCGCAGCTTTTAATGAAAGAATCACGTGTTCACACCACTAATATCGTATAAAATAAAACATGACTAATAGAAACATCTTGTTGAGTCACTCTTTCATACGGCTATCGTGTTTGATTCTCTAACTTGCGGTCGGTGAGGGAAAGGTTTATGCCACTAGACCGGCTACACTAATGAAGTTGTTTTTTGCACGATGATATTTCCATTCTCTCTTCAGAAAAAATACTGACACAATTTTCGCTTACCCTCAAGATTTAGATATTGTTAACACTGTGAACCTCGGACATGGCCATGATAGTTTGTCCTACATTTTGGCTTGGTCATTAGCTTGTCAGTTAACTTATCTAAAAGTCGCAGGTTTACTTTCCGTTAAGACTAAAAATAAATACTTGTGAAATTGGGTCTGTTTACTTTCAAAGCCTAATTAACGCGCTGAAATCTAGTTTCTTGGTCTTCCCTAGAATTAATAAGGATGTTACCTTCGCTGGTGGGCACGAAGACAAAGGCGTTGGTTGTGTCTTGTTTGTTTTGCTGCATGACAACTATAGTATTTCCTTAGACTCACGAACGAATGTACTGAGAAGGTTTCCCATCCTATTCTTATGCAAATTTGGGTACACTTCCTCTAAAGTATACGTTCCTCCTCTTACCTTAGTGTTAATATTAGGATAGTCTGAACGGGTACTAAGACGTGGAGCACGGCAAAAACTGACTTGCCTTAAACTAATTATTTTTATTTATAAATCTATAAATCCCTGCCTATTAAAGGCCAAGAAACAATATCGTTAATACGTAACTCTTCTCTTCAGCGGTACTTAAGTTTTAATCCCGGTGAAGTAGAAATATATTTAGTAGGCTTTGTGATGTGACCCACGCCGATAAACACGTGGACTAAATGTCAAGTTCATCAAGTCTGATCTGCCAATAATGGTCAGTCCGGGGTTCGAATCACGCCCTGGTATACTAAGGGTATTTGTTCCTTAATAGCTTCCCAACAGGTGTGGAAAAATAGTCTATGTACAAGCTAATACAGATATCACCCACTACAATTGTAGTTCAAATGAAAATGCCCCTTTTACTGTGGATTAAAACGTTCGCCGAAACACACGAGCAGAGCAGAAACGTAATCACGTGACTAGCTCGAAGCCAATCACAGGATTTCGGCCTCATCAACGAAACCTGCTTGGCACGACTTGAAATGACTTCAAAAATTTCCTTTTTCTGGGCGATGATATCAGCTTGCGAGAACCACTCAAATTTAAAAATCAGCCGACTCGATTATTAAACATGCGCCTACTAAGAGAGATACAAGTAGACAGCTGTCTCTCAAATGTGAGGAATTATTAGAAATTAATTACTCGTTAAATGTTAAGCGTATGCGTAGTTTTTGTTTCGTTTAGATTTGTTTCACGGCACATACAAGAATTTTAAAACATCCATCGTAATATTAATCTTAAATATAAGTAATAATAAATCAGTTGTTTCTTGTTTACGTTGCAAAGAATCAACGGCCGCCATACATTTCTACTAGAGTGTGGATCGCTGCGCCACTGAAGAATATTCTGTTCTCTATTGGTTGACCTCGGTGTTCTTTAGGTAAAATGCTTGCCTCAGAACCCGATGTTCGTGGGTTCAAACCCAGCTGGGGTTGAAAGTTTTTTTTTCTTGAGCGATAAAAATCCATAACACAACTTTCTTTGGGTGGGACGCAAAGCTGTCGGTCCCATGTCGATTGTGGCATGTGAAAGAACCCTGGGTATATGTATATGTATACACCCTTCCCGACATAATTGGTAGGCCCTTTCGCTCATATACATTCTCGTGTCAGTCGGAGAAAGTGCATGTTAAATACCTCAAATAAATTAGGGGAAAAATGCTCTACTCTTTCGGCGAACGTGTAAATCAGGCTTTTAGAGTCAAAAGAGAAGTAATAACCTCTCACTGAACGTGTTCACCGCATGTGAACCGCTCGGCCGTACACGACGTTCGTGGCCCATCCGGGAATGTGGGTCATCGGGTGAGACGAGGTGACGTCACGCTAATACGGCCCTTCCCTATCCGCCCTTGCCTGGGAGGGGATGTGCAGGGTGGGATCGATGCTACGGGGGCTCGCTGGCTCTGCCCCTCCGCCCTCCCTCCGGAACAAGGGCTTAAACTGTGTCAAGGTGGTGGAAACTTCCGGACAGGAAACTCTTTTAAAACAGTTATTTTTTCGGTTATTCTTGATGTGGGTATTAAAAATGTATTTGTCTATTTTTTTGAAAATTTTATTCTCAGTATATAGGCCTATATAGGCTATTCTCAATGACTACCCAATACTTGGCTTATTTTATTAACTTTAACCCACCCATCACTTTCCAAGAGCTTCTTTTTTTTTGGTCTAAATTCATATCACTATAACTTTCGATATGGTATTGGAAATTGTTAGAAAACTTTCACTAAGTTTTTGCTTGTAGAAATAGTTGGTCTACCAGATATTGCTGAAAGGAGTAAAATAATATTCAAAAATAAATAAAGCGCTCCTATAGCTTATAGGGGCTTTTGGAAATAATGGGTTAATTTCACCTGAGAGAGAATGAGAAATCGCATTGTAGGGTAACCATTCTTCTTATTATTCCGTTCTCCCAACTTTTATATAGCATATACACATACATGCATCACGGCAACCATTCGTTCGGGGAAACTGCTAGTTCCACCAAAAACATATTTAGGAGTACCGAAATATTGGTGAATTAGGGACATAGGAACAATCTTAAACTGCAAATTTTGAGTAAGGCTTTTTCATGAAGAAATAAGTACGCTCATTTAAATACATGGATTATCTCTCTCTCCCCTCACTCCCTTGAAACATTGAGTTGTATAACAATTGCGTGGATTTTTCCAACAAGGTCAAATCGCTTCACAATAGTCTATTTCATTCCTTCAGGAAACCCCGAAACACACGGGGAATAAAGCTCCCTTATTAAATAATTATATTCACTCTTAATATAGAAGCTACATAGCACAGGTGGGAAAGGGGGGGGGTGGGGGGGGCTTAAGAAAAAGGCGTTACGTTTCTCATGGNGGGGCTTAAGAAAAAGGCGTTACGTTTCTCATGGGTTGGGGAGCTGAATTTGATCTATTCTGAATGGTATCCATTCAGAAATTTATTAAGACAGCACCACAAATAAAAATTAGTATTTGTATCCATTCTCATAATATCCACAAAATCCTGAATGGAGACCATTCAGAATGGATACAATTCAGGATTTTGTGGATATAATGTCACTCAGGTGAGCTCCACTGGACGTCAGACAAAACTCAACACGTCTATCACTTTCATCAGAATAGATCGTGTAATTGTTTCCGCCTCGGTGGCGTAGTTGGCTAACGTGCTTGTCGTGTTGAGCTCGACCGCCGAGGACGGGGAGATCGAGGTTCGAATCTCAGTCGGGTGAACTGGGGGTTGTTTTTCCTAAATGGTTTTCCACTCTCCCTCCACGCAAATGCGGGTTCACTTCCTCTGATTCAACCTTCCCAATTCCTAATCCATTAGCGTAATTAGTACTTAAAGCGTATAACCCGGACGGGTAGTAAGACGCGGTGCTAAATAAAAATGTTTCCGCACCATCCTGTATAAACTCTTATCTTTTTTCTAATTAAATTATTTTATTTCGTTTGATCGATTTTTACGACATTATATTAATCTTTCTTCACTAAATTTTTAACAATTAATATGTTTCTAAAATAATATAGACTTCTTTTTTTTATTTTTTGCGGGTAAATTTTTTATCTTTAACTCTCACCTTATACCCTTGCCGACCTCTATTTTCCCTAATTCATAAGGCGAACTCGCTGGGTAATGTAAGTATCGCCGCCAAGAATATCCCGGCTTAAATTCACTTCTCTAAGGGAGGATCCAATCCGGAAGCGAAATCCGCCCTTTTGTGTACTTAGAGCTTAATGTGGATGTGCTCCCCATCTCTTAGGACAACGAAGGGGTATGAGGGCGGGGTGAGCGGGGGCTTTACTCTTCTAATCCTCAATCCTGTTTTCTTCTTATCTCTGCGCGCATGCTCTGTAGGCGGGTGGATGATGGTCTTCTTTCGACATCATCCTTTCCATATACCTTCTGGTATAAATACCTAACGTAATCTCTCGCCACAGCTTTTTGCTAACTTTTTTGAAAAATTAATGAAGCTACTACCTCACTACCCCAATAGCCAGTGGTTTGTGATAGGCCTATTATCTAGCGGCTTGTAAGCTGTAAAATATTTAACTTTTTTAGCTTATGGAATATTTTACCGTGAGAGATGTAGTCAGTGTGTACCTTGGAGGTTGTCTGTCCACACATCAGACCCGCAATGATATGACGTGATAACGCAGATTATTAAGGTGAGGAGCCAGTTGACATTCTATAGCTAACAAAGCCTAATTAACCAGACTATGATGAGATTTGGAATAGCGTCCCTTTAGGGGAAAATTCTTATGATACCGCAGGGAATCGAACCTGGGAACTTTAAATCAGTAGCCTTACGAAGAGGCCGGTCAGTTATTATTATTATCGGTTGTTCTTTTATGAGAGGGGAGAAGTGGCTGGGAGGGGTAGTAATGAATATTATATTCCACTTTAATACTATTCTCGATCACCGATAGGTTATAAATGAAACTGTGGTTTGACTTTTTAGTTACATGTTTTAAAGGGTTTTAGCATTTTATAACATCCGGTATTGGCCCCTGTTGGTCGGCAATTTATAACATCCAACTCCATCGTTTGGAGACATTTTATGATGCTATACGTTTCTGAGTAATACTTATGATAGTTTATTTCCAGGAATATTGTTTCACATAATAATAGTCATTGAGATTTACTTTATATTTATATTCTATACTATTTATTTACTTAGAATTTATATTTTTCTAAATATTTCTTTGTACTTTCAAAGTTGACACCAACGTTATACTTACCTACTTGACAAACCAACGCGGAGTTGGGTGGAAGAAGCTCTCCAGCTCCTTGTATCAGACTACATTTTTCTTTCTGGGATTCCCCTGTCTCTTTGGTTTTAAACCAAACAATAAGATAGCTCTTGATTGGCTAAAGTTAATAAAGCTAACTTCTTATTTGTTGTCTAAGTTTCTGTAAACTAAAACTCGGTTGATTCAGTAATTAACTTTAATATTAAACGGAAATAATTTTTAAACAAAGGATTATGCAATAATTCTTATTATAATTAAATTTACTTTAGAAAACAACTCATGGGTTTAAAAAATATTAAGATAAACAATAATTAAATAAACATATATGAATTATACTAAGAGATATAACTCGAATTTAGAATATAGTACTGAAAATAATAGTCCTTCAATATTACTTGATCGTCCATGAATAAAGTATGAAAGGAAATTTACATATGGTTCTTTAAGTATAAAAAGATTAACAAAAATATATTCATTGTCCATGACTTTTAAATAAGTTAGGGGCTCAGAGCAAGGTAATTAAAATATTTTGCATTTTCAATGGCTTAGTGAGCCAAAGACCTTTCATTCCTGTGGCCAACTATTATTTTTCAACTATACAAAAGTTAATTAAAATATGTATTCATAGAAGGCAGTTGTAGCCTAAGGGGCTGCTTCCGTAGCCAAAGATAATTTCCACTTTCATATTTTATTTTAGTAACTTACGTGAACACCTCTACTTTTTTTCAAGCGAAAGCTTAACTTACAAAACTACCCAATTTAGCCTAAGAGAGACTATCGGACACCAAGCACTATACATTTGATATAGTAGTAATATGAGCAAAACATGTACAAATAGTGCATACATTCAGGCCTAAAATAGATCCAGTACCCAATATACTTGTAATCATCCCCCCCTCCCCCCGCCCCTGTACAATCAGTCACAAGGATGGCCCTGTGCGCTTTTCATGAGGTTCTCATGAGAAAAAACACCATCGTTTGAAATTTAGCTATTTATTTCACTCTCCCAATAGATGGGTCTACCGGTGACAAGAAGTTAGAGGTTTGAATCCTGGCCAGTAATTTTCCAATATGGTTGTCCCATCCCCTCGCTACGCTAATTCATGTGCACTTCCTCTAAAATACCTTCCTCTTCTTTGCTCTTTTAATCAAAGCCGTTGGTGATCTTAATAATAATATGTGTCCGGGCCAACCGGATATTTACACTAATGAGCTAAATGTGGAAATAATAATTTAGTAGAAATGCACCCGCCTTCGCATAGGAGAGGGGTAAACTTACCTCACTACACCCGGTCATAGTTTGAATCTTGCTTTTCCCAAACTAGGTCCGACACCTTAGCCTACGTGTCCACCGATTCGGGTGAAAAAGTCATTAAACTTTTTTTTTAATACATGTCCTTATAATTTTTTTTAGCACCACGTCTTACTACCCGTTCGGGTTGTACGCTTATGTACTAATTACACTAATGTGTTAAGGATTAGGAAGGATCAATTTAGAGAAAATGCGCCTGCAATTGTGTGGAGGGAGAGTGGAAAACCATTTAGGGAAAATCACCCTCAGTGCATCCGACAGGAATCGAACCCCGATCTCCCAGTACTATGCAGTCTAGTCCACCACGGAGTCCCCAAAGAGGGTAAATTCTTATAATTAAATCTAGCTATAATGGAAAAATTAATTTCAAAGATGTGGAAACATTAAATTGGAAACCATTTACACTCAATTTGACTCGTATGAAATCAATGTAAATTTTCTACGGAAATATAGAAGTTACATTTTCGGTGTAGTAACGTACCGTTTTGACACTTGCGACTTTAAAGTACTCTATTACGGTATGTGCGTTATTTCTGATGTTCGTTGGTATGAAACGCTTTTGGTTGACAGCGGAACAATATCCTGTGTACTACTGCGTTACTTTTTTTTTTAACAATGATGTCCGTCTGTGATAAGGGCTTGATACGATCGCTTTGTTCTTCCGCACTTCGGGCAATGCTTTGAACTGCATTCCGGTTGCTCGCCGGTCCGGCGGCGATGGTTTTTTACGGACACGTGGAGAAAGATAATGAGAGAAGGGTGAAGGGTTAAACGAAACCGTGCGAGGATTTTTCTATAGCTGGGGAAAATTACTAAGCTGGTATAAAAAAATAATGTTATAATGAAATCTTAATAGGAAGAAGCTATTAAAATTTTGATCATATTTACCTAAAGAGAAATGAAGATTATAGTCCAGGAGTGGGCAACCTTCCGGCATTGGGCCGCGTGTAATTTTTTTTAAATTATGATATTGCACCAATCATAGCTAGATAGGGGCGGCTAATATTCTATCATTGTGCTTTAAAAGTAACGATTTTTAATTTTAATTGATAAAAATACACGCCGGTGGGGAATGTATGGTTTATATACGATGAAAATATGTAGGTGACAAAATATGCGAAAAGGCTGCAAAGGTTTCCTATCTATCTATGGTACATACAGTCCACTATTTTAGGAAGGGTATTTTGTAAAATAAAAAACTTATTTTTTTATACGTCTAATATTGATAACATTTTACTTTTTCGTTAGTGTTATTTTACTTACAGGTATAAATAGTCTCTATATAGTGTAGATGTTAACTTTGATACCCTCTGTCCTGTTAAAAATTATATAGCTACAGATCACTAGCCGTCTGATTACATGGAATTAGATATAATAAATTTTGAATTGTAAAATACAGTTTATATAGTATGGCAGCCGACCACACCCACTAGAGTTGGCTTCTCACTTACTCGTAAACTTTTTTTTTTCTGGGATATTGGCATATTTACACTGAACGGGTTTTAGGAATGAAGAAGGTAGAATTTACATTTTTGAGAAACTACTACTACCTTTTCGGTACAACCGACTAAAACTCATCAAACCCCGAACTTTCTGTCACTTGAAAACCAGACAAGACGAGACCGATGCCAAGTGGTTAGCATGAATTAGGCTAACTGGGTCTTTAATTAGGTACTTAGACGAATACAAATATTATTGAGACGTTGTGTCCCAAAGATAACGGTTACCGCCTAGATCTTAAATACTTAAGATCCAAACCCCGTTGGGGTCAAAATTCATTCTTCGCGTTGCAAAAAAGCAGGCGAAGAACAAGTGAAAATGTTTGGGTTTAGTTAAAATGTACCCGCTTCGGTGGTCGATTAGTCTAAGGCGTCACTCTTGCAATAGTCTGTACTTCCGACGACAGGGATATTGAGGTTCCAATCTCGGTTGGGTGTGCCGAGTTTTTTTTTTTCCTAAATAGTTTTTCAGTCCGGCACCATGCGAATGTAGGTACGCTTCCTTTAAACTCAACCTTCCTCATACTTACCCCGCCTAGGTGTACAGCTCGAACGGGTAGTAAGACACGGTGCTAACAAAAACAAAATAATCCTCTCAATAGCGACTATATTTTTGCTAAAGTTTTTAAAAGAAATTAGCACTCTATTTGAATAAAAGTGCACGTACTCTATAAACGTGTGTGTGTGAAGAATATTTGTGAAAGAAGCGCTAAACATATTATTTTTATTTTTTTGTTTCTTTGAACTAAGTCTAAAGAGAGCACCCGCTGTGACCGTCGGCGGTTCTCCCACCACCCACCAGATCTGCTCTGTGTTCTAATTCATGTCCGTGTCTGTGTGGACGCGAGAGTCCGTAATCAGCGCTTACCCCCTCCCACCCCCCATCACACCCCTTTATCCACGGTTTAATGACCGAGGCGCGTTCAAAGTGTCCTTCTTCTGTCACACGAAGATGGTTCCACACTTGTTCAAACGGACTGTTTCGACGGGGCACAAATTAACTTGAGTTTCTAAAAGAAAAAAATAGTATTATTGCTAAGTTCATTCGTTGTTTTATTTTGTTTCTATTTAGTGGTTTTAAGTTACCGCTTTTTTAAGTTTCTCATGTAAAGAAAATACTGTACTCATGAACATTTTATATTTCGAAATTATTATGTATCTTGACGGTTTCAAACTAAAAAGTTGCTCTTATTACTTCTGTTTACCCTTTTTCCTTTATTTCTTATCCGGGGATATATCCGTACCGGTTTTATAGATTACCTCGAGGCCACATTGAAATTTGTTTTATTGCACTAAAATTAAAGGTAGTTTACGGGTATCTGAAAATTTGAAAATTCTGAAAATTGATAAAACAATTTTGTTTAAAATGGATATCTGGGGAGTGTTTTACTTGCTAAATAACACTTTACATTTGGTTTTCAAGAAATTGGTTTAACGGTAGCTTACTGAAAACTGATTTTTGAGCACATAAAAAATGCACTTAATTAGAACTAACTATATTTAGAGCATAAGTTATATTAGTAGGTTTTTTATCTCTTTCTCCGTATTTTACCTTCCCTCTAGGATGCCCTCATCTTTATACCGATGCAGTACGGACAGAAGGAATTGTAGTTGTATTTGCTTGGAGAGTAGAAAACCACTCAAGCGGGTAATATCTCGGGATTCGAAACCCGACCTTTGCGTCACTGTAAAACCAATGTTTGGAAAACTCTTATCGCTTGCTCAACCGTGAAATGTGAAAAGCCCCTGCAAGCCTGGTGGTACGTTTTCCGCACACCATGACTGTATAACAGTAAGGCTATCATGGTAGGGGCTGTTCGGAGGGTCCAAAACTGTCTCTGTTGATTACTCTTGAGTAATCGTATCTGCAAGAGGAAGCGACCGCCCACTTCCGGTCAAACTGTGCTGCTAGCCAGGCCATAACCAAACCAAAACAATGGTGGCGGGGGGAATTCACAGCCGCCAAAGGCAAAGAAAATGTATTAATGCCTCCAGAAACTCTTTGGAGTATTTTTATAGTAGCTAAAAGTCAAGTTTTGATTATTAAACGACATTTTCTGGCATGTCAACAAAATTATTTCCCTGTGATTAATGTATTCACTGTTCTTTGATTCGTTAACTAAAACTTCTTCAGTCTTTGTTAAAATGTTTAAAAAAAACAGTTTTATTTTGAAAAATATAACTGTTCATGATAAAATTTGGTTTTAAGAAAATAACTACATTTTTCAAATGCATGTAGAGCAAACTAAATTTAGGCTAATATAAATTTAAGAATGTAGATAATGTTTATCCTACATTAGATTAATATATTAAATTAGTTTGTTTCAAAGATGTCTTATTTAATCATCGTCTGTATGCCATTCATGGTTAAGACCGCCAAGGCGTTCATTGATTAACCAACTTTGGTAGCTCTGCTAGTTCGAACTTAAGTTACTTAATCCCAACGTGGTGCAAAGTCGAGTGTAATAGGAGAGATTCTAAAGTGTCTTAACTTCCGTCCAAGCTGTTGCATGAACCTTAGCTTGTTTTAAGAGTCTCTAAAGAATAATAATAAACTTCAACATCGGAATGGTGGCTACAAGCTAAAGAGATTTTTTCTGCACCTTTATTTTGATATTATTTAAAAAGTTAATTTTTTCTTTACGCCGCGTTTTACTACCCTTTCGAGCTATATGCCCATTTGCTAATTACACTAATGGTTAAGGGTTTAGGAAGGTTTAATTAAGGGGAAATGCACCAGAATTTGCGTGGAATAAGAATGGACCCCGATCTCCTAGTCTTCGGCAATCTAGTCCAACACAAGAATAGTGCGTTAGACGACGTGGCCACTGCAACGGGTTATTTCTTTTTTTGAATGTAACTTTTGGGGAAGGGGATATTTCCCCCAAACCCTCTTGGCCTTTACAAACAGAATTGTGACCCACTCTGGTGGTCGAAGTAGTGGTACTGACCACCTGGTACACCCCCCAGGCTACCCCCTAGGCTATCAATTAGTCTACTTTCCACATCCGTATGATTTAC
>CABEEJ010003675.1:0-18089 GCA_901482245.1 Timema douglasi
AATCTGAGGAAAACTGCTAGTAAACCCTTCATTTTACTAGGGAAAACATTAAATTTAACTGAATGATTTCTTAATATTCCACTTCTGAAAATAATATATTTAGTGAACGTTCTTAAATTGCAAACTAATATAAAATAATATATCAGATATCATTATACCATTCTTTAATCTTTTAATAATTTGTCCAAAATTCGAAGTAATATGTCACCAAATATATTAATAGTACTTAGCAACTTAGCACCACGTCTTACTACCCGTTCGGGTTATATGCTCCAAATATATTAAATGGGTTATTAGCATTGACTTTAAATATTTATGTGTTACTCGTATATTTACATTAAAGAAATATTCAACTATTCTAATGGGTCAAAATAATTTCCTATTGCATTTTATTATATTCTAATGTAAGAGTCAAATTAATATAGCTAGGAAGCAAGAAAATATTGAAATTTGATACTAATACATATAGGTTACAAACTAGTAAAATGTTTTGTCAAAATAAGACATTCATAGCTTGCTCCAATCTTCTTTTTCTTAAGTAAACACTATAGTTGATTTATATTAAAAAAATTAAATTAGTTTATTCAATTTTGATAAAGAATTTTTAACCTGATTAAGAAATATATTTGTAGTTTTTTTACTAAATAGGTCAATGAAAGGAAAATAATCAACTTAAACAAACATACTTATTAGACGCTGCATATATTTAACTATTGTAAAAGAGTAAAACAGCTACAGCCTAATTTTCATGGGCAGCTCTTTTTAGAAAATACAAAGATTTGTTTGTGGTTTATATTGACAACAATTTAATATTTTACCATCATCATTTTGAAACTATTAAAACTGGAAGCTTCAGATTACGTGTATTTACGTATGAAAACAAACCATAAAGTTGTCATAGTAACTTTACTATCTGTCAGATAAATCTATTCCTATGAAAATTGGACTGTAGATTCGATGCTTGTGTGTTATAGAATAATACATTTTGTTCTGACTTAACGGACATAAGTGTTTACTGTGAAGATTTTTTTATACTTTATTATAACCTATCTATTTATAAATGTAATGTGTTTTTTATTTTCATAAAATCTGGTGTGTGTTTCTCGAAAAGTATTAGTAAAAGTTGAACTAAGTCACTCGTAGTTTGCCGCGTAGTAATTATTTCTTACCTCATGTTGAACGCCTTCCTTTCAGTTTTGTCTCCACTATACAAACTAATGTCCAAAGTTTAAAAAGAACCATAATATAGTGTTCCCCAAATCTAAGTTACGCCTAGGATGTGGAAATATTTAACATCAGTATTATACATCGCAGAAGGTAGTGGTGGGGCCGGTACTTTACTCCAGGGACGGTTTGTTGGTCTTTCAACTCCCAGAGCTGTTTAAAATTGCAAAGACTGCGCCAAAACACATCTTGCAGTTATAATACATCAAGTTTTTCACTAGTGACGTCAGAGGGAAGGTATAGGAAAATACATTTCGGTTGGAAGATTTTTTTTTTTTTAGATATAAGACATTTTAAAAGTATTTGATGAACATATATTTGGTATAAAACAATTTATTTTTAAACTTTATATTAAATTATATATACAGGTCACGTTTCCTTATTAAACTATAATACTAACATATGGACAAAAAAATAATAATCTCAATTTAGACAAATTATAATATTGGAATTTATTTATGTATATAAACAAATGTTTATATCAATCTGAAATGTGTTTATATACATACAAAAATAAATTCCAATATTATTTATAAAGGATTTCCCATTTTACTTGAGAATAAAAACACGTCCGACACTTAACTCAGTCCATATAGTGTCTGTCTGAGAGTTAAAGTCTCACGTTCGATTCCTGGCAAGGCCAAACAATTTATAATTGGTAAAATGTGAGTTTACCCTTCCACAGTATTGCTGAGGGCTGTATATTGTGGCTGTCCTAGATTTAAGTTAGTTTATAAGTCTTGTACGATATAACCAGTCGGATCAGAAAGTGAACTACCTCAAATAAATAAAATAAAATGAATAAAAACGCAATATGATATTTTAATATCATACCCTATTTGATCTAATAGTAACTGGGGACTTTAATTGTAGCTGGGGTGGAAAGTAAAGTTGTTAATAGTAGTCGGCACACACACAAATACATACACACATATACCTAATCGTTAATACGTGCACAGATTAAACACATACGTAGTGCATTTATTTTGAAGGAAGTAGTTAATAGCAAACAACTTGACATTATTTTTATTACTAGACAAGTTTAATGCAGATAGTTAACATTCAGTATCTTCAGGAAACTTAAAAAAAAATTAAAAATTATTTTAAAATGTTGTGAATGTATAACACCGAAATGTAAGTTAACCCCTTAACATTTGACTATTTGAAAATAATAACAAAATATGTTGATTTATAGTTTTATCTTTATGTTACATAAAAACATCCCTGTGTATTAATTTTAAAATAATATATATTAAGAAATAAACCATTATGATGATCTAAAATAGGTTTTTCAGTTTAATATTATAAAATAAAATAAGCTAATACTATATAGAATAAGGATATCATTTTACGCTAAGAATGGTTGTCATTTGAATAAGTGAGCTAATTCGATATCAATTATTATTCAAATATAAAAATCGTTATAAATAAAAATAGTTTTGTGTGCAACCATATAGTAAAAATCACACGATTTGATAAAAAAAATAATTTACCCTTCTAAAGACGAACTAAATATATTCGTTGAGTTTTAATTAACTTGATAACTCATCGGATATCGACAAACACCATTTATCACTTCCCTCAAGACCACAAAATAAACAAATATCTCAAGAGATATTATTTTTTTCTGTTTTGTGACCTTGAGCGTCGCAAAGTGCTCGAGACAAAGATCAACCCGAGGCTTCTATTACGTGACTCAAAATAATTTGAGCTCCTCACTCAATGCATCTCGCCCAAGGGAGTGTTTGTAAAGACTGAGCTGCTCAAAGTTGCAACACTCCAGGTCGAATAGTGGAGTACCCAGGGTGTTGGTGGGGCGTAGGAAAGGGTAAGGTGGGAAAGGGCTTTCTTACCTTGACTTCTGTATTCTCTTGAGGCTTCTTTTGTTCGGCGGTGATGAGAGAATCTTTCTTGCCTCTCCAGGGCGCTTGCTTACCACATCCTTTTTCAACAATATCTTTATAATAACACTAGTTCTAAAAAAAAGGTACAAGTTTCATGCTTTCGTGACGAGCTTTGATACCAAACGCTTTTTATATTTCCATTAATTCTACCGTCGCTTTTATATGCAGACTAATTTAATTACATTAATATTGATGTGTTTGGAAAATTAAACCTAAGTACCAATATTTTATTTATTTGGTTCAAAAATTGTTTTTGCTATAAACAAAAGTGTATTATTATTATTAGCACCGCGTCTTACTACCCGTTCGGGTTATACGCACTTCTAATGTGTAATGGTAGGGTGATTGTGAGATGAAATGGAGGACCTACAGTTTAACGTGGAATCCGAACCACGGTGGAGGCCTGGACATTCCCCACATTCACAAGATGACTTGTCAGAGGTGAAGGATGGGTTTGGTAATCAGATAAATCTATGCCAGGACCGAGGATTGAACCCCGGCCGCCAGCATAGAAGTCTGACACCTTATCCTTAGACCGCCAGGTCACCACAAAAGTGTAAGAAATACGGACCTTAAATTTTGTCCCCTTCAACGTTACCCTATAATTAGAGGTCTTTTAGACGGTAAACGTGGGAAAGAGCACAAATATACTTAAAAGTAAACTAGGATTGGATATGGAAACTGACACTCATACAGGTTGGTTTAATTAGAGAGAAACATTTTTATAATGACATGGGTGAAATTACAATTTAGATATTGTTCAATGTTCCTAGTATAGTTTTCTTTTTCATTTTTAGAATGGTTCGCTTTAATTGGACTATCCTGTACAAACTGCAGTTCTCATGATAAATAAACTTGTGCACGATTCTAAAACTGAATCCTACTGAGCTTATCTGTGGAATTTTTTGTTTGTTTTAAGGTATCTTTTCCACAAAATGTTACATCATTAATGTTTTAGATCCTGTTTTTATGTTTCCAGGAAAGCAGCTTAACTTGAAAAGAGATCCTCAAATCACAAATCTATAGTGTGTGAACCAAACACATACAAGAAATATCACCCACTAGTCCTGAAGAGGAGTGGTGAAGAATACTAGAAACTTCGGTACCCTTTAAATTTAACTTGCTTCGGTGGTCGATTAGTCGATACTGAACTGTCAATGACGGAGAGATTATACTTCAAATCCCGATCGGGTGTATTTAGATGTTTTCCTAAGTGGTTTTCCACTCTTCCTACACGCAAATGTGTGTACACATAATCTAAATTAAACCTTCCTCATCTGTCCTTAACATACTAAATTAATTAGTACATATGCGTATAACCCCAACGGGTAGTAAGAAGAAGGGATAAAAAAAACTTACTAAACAATAGTAAATACACACGATGCCCATTAGTTATTAGTCCTATAAAAGCAATAATAAACTAGGTTTAATGATACATTAATTTAACTGAGATAACCTATTTAATAAAAACAAAACTGTATTGAGCTGTGTTATTAACTACCGGAAACCGTTTTAAGAAACTTCCTAAATTAACAAATTTATTAAGACTTATAATGGCTTGGTAATTTATGAACATCCTGTACATTAACTAGCTATAGGCTAGAAGTGACACAACAATTGTTCTTATACATTCCCACATCAGCAATTCTTTTCAAAATATTCATTAAATTTACTTTAGTTATCCGTGTCTACAGCTTTGATCATCATATCTTTTATCCTTGTTTTTTGAAGGGTTGTTGAATTATTCCAGGAAACGCCTCCGCACTTTTCCTATTCAATTTTCCAAGGCGCGCCACTTGTCCGGGTGACTAATTCATTACCACACTCCACGTTCCGGGAATGAGCAAGCACTTTTGACACCTGCGTCGTTTTCACAGACGGTGACTCGGTGAGATCGCGAGTATTTGTGAGGAAAAAAATAAGGTGATTATAAACAATATTAAAACTGCGTCATAACGGTCAATAGGACTTTGTTTATGTTTTAACAAGATTATTAAAATCATAAGACGAGTCAGGAATTCTTAATGATATTTTCCTACTTCTTGCACCTTTTGTCTGCGTAGTTTATGACTCCAACGTTTTCATCTATTATACGTCTATGGCCCAATCTCCCTTTCCCCCAGCCTTTAGTTCCCGAAATAGCATACACAGCGCCGCGCTGATACGGCGCTGGGCGTCTCTGTATTGCACCACACGCCGGCGCCGTTCCAGCGAAATCACAGTGAAAAATTCTCGCGCTTCATTATACACACTGGGAATAAATCTTGTTTGTGTAGAGGGAAAAAAAAAGATCCACGTCAAACAAATGGTTCATAGATTGAAGCACGTTTAAAAAAAACGTAACTAGAGATTATTTAAATTATAACATGTTGTTTATTTGACCGTGTTAGTGGTATTGACTGGTAAACCCAATGGGAAGAGATCATTGGGAAGACCTAGACGCAGATGGGAGGATAACATTAGAATGGACATGAAAGAGATAGGGTGTAATGTGGTAGACTGGATATAACTAGCTAAACATAGGAATATTATTATTACTAGTATCACGTCTTACTACCCATTCTGGTTACACGCAATTACGCTAATGTGTAATGGTAGGGTATTTGTGAGATGAAATGGAGGACCTACAGTTTAAAGTGGGATACGAACCACGGTAGAGGCCTGGCATTCCACACATTCACAAGTTTTGACTAACACACGTCTTGTCAAAGGTGAAGGAAGGGTTTGGTAACTAGATAAATCTGTCCCGGGGCCGAGGATTGAACCCCGAACCCTTAGCACAGAAGTCCCGACACCTTACCCCTAGACCGCCAGGTCACCGTACAGAGGGTGGCTTACTTCTGTAAGTACAGCAATTCATTTTCTAGTTCCTAATGCCAAAAATAACTAAGTGGTTCATTGAGGTTTTTATGATTTATAACTTAGTACAAAACCTGTTACTGAAATATAGTAGAAATGGGTAAAAACAAGACTTATTTGATTCAAAATTATTAGTGTCTAAATGCCCATTTAAAAAGTTTGTTATAACACAAAATAATAAAAAACTATTTACAAATAGATCTCTGCAATATTTTTCAAACTAATTTATAATATTTTATAGCCCCTAAGGAAGCCTACTCATAATAGATTGTATTTTTGTGTCTTACAAGGGGAGGCCACGACGTTCGGATCACGGATTATCTTCAAACTTTGTACACTTATAGTAGTCCATTAGGACAACATAATGAGCAAGTAGTAAGGCGTACTACTTAGGCGTTTTCGAGAAAATCGCAAGAGAAGTTTGACGCGTCGAATATGTACCGGTGCGTTGCGACTATAAGCACGAGATGGTGGCGGTAGAGTGGTTAGCGTTCAAGCTCTGTAATCACTGGTTCGCTGGATCGAGTCCCGCTCATCTTCTTTTTTTTCAAGACTGGTCATATTCTTTCATATATATATTACAATTCAAAGGTAATATAACGAAGAAATACGTGTATTTGCATGAACTTTAATGGAATTTCCAATGTTATTTGGCTATTTATTAATTTTTATTATTACAAAAAATATTATATTTATAACTATCGACAAGTAAACGACATATTGACATATTGTAACTCATTGTATTATTGAATAAAGTTATTCGCACCTTTATTTATCGATGTTTGACTTGGGCTTTCCATGCTTGGCCCTCCCCTTATCCTTTCAAACCTGTGTCTGCAGGTCTAAAAACAGTTCCGGGTACCTTACCCGATTTCAGGTACGAGGCATACATTTTCAGGAAAACTTTATGCGTTTGGTCGTTTACTTGTCGATAGTTATAAATATAATATTTTTTGTAATAATAAAAATTAATAAATAGCCAAATAACATTGGAAATTCAATTAAAGTTCATGCAAATACACGTATTTCTTCGTTATATTACCTTTGAATTGTAATATATATATGAAAGAATATGACCAGTCTTGAAAAAAAAGAAGATGAGCGGGACTCGATCCAGCGAACCAGTGATTACAGAGCTTGAACGCTAACCACTCTACCGCCACCATCTCGTGCTTATAGTCGCAACGCACCGGTACATATTCGACGCGTCAAACTTCTCTTGCGATTTTCTCGAAAACGCCTAAGTAGTACGCCTTACTACTTGCTCATTATGTTGTCCTAATGGACTACTATAAGTGTACAAAGTTTGAAGATAATCCGTGATCCGAACGTCGTGGCCTCCCCTTGTTAGAGATCAAGGTTCGAATCTTGGACGAGTGTACCGGAGGTTATGTATATCTGTGATTTTCCTATCTGCTCTCCAATCTAATGTGGGTGCATTTTCTTTAAGCTACCCTACCTTATACATTAAACTTTATAATGCTCAGTTAATCATCTTAGGCTTTCAACGTAGTAGTAATAAATAAAATTCCAGTGGAATTAGATATTTATCAGTACCAATATGTTGGTGCTTTCAACCTTCTCCAGATCTAATATCCGAATCTCCCCTAAAACTAAATGTTAGATCTTTAAATGGAATCAATAACCACGATTCAGACTATTTTTTTAGGAACCGCGTCTTACTTCCCATTCGTGTTATAAGTCTATGGACTAATTACACTAATGGGTTAGGGATTAGAAAGGTTTAATATAGAGAAAATGCACCGGTATTTGCGTGAAGGGTGGGTGGAAAACCACCTTCAGTGCACACAACTGGGATCGAACCCCGATCCCCCCTCCCCCCGTCTTTGGCAGTCTAGTCCAACATGAGAGTAGCGCGTTAGACCACGCAGCCACCGCAGCTGGTGATTCAGACTCTAATTGAATGAAGAAACTAATGTGTGAGATACGCACTCCGGTGGAAGCATGATCTTAGCCATTACTCTCGCAATATACTATATTGCCGATAGCGAGAGGATCAGGGTTCGAATCCCGGTGAAATGTACTGAGGGTGGCTTTCATAAATGGTTTTCAACGTTTCCTCCACGCAAATGCGGGTATACTTCCTAAATTCAACCTTATTTGTTACTAGGACATTAGCGTAACTGGTAAAATATGTTTATAGCCCAAACAGGTAGTAAAACGCGGTGTTTATATATATAAACTTATTTGTTATGTGTATCCTCTAAAACAAACAAAAATACCTACACATCACTTTTGTAAATAGTAATAGATTTTATTATCACCAGGGCTCCACCGTGGTTCGGATTCCACGTTAAACTGTAGGTCCTTCATTTCATCTCACAATCACCCTACCATTACACATTAGCGTAAGTGCGTATAACCTGAACGGGTAGTAAGACGCGGTGCTAATAGTAATAATAATGATTTATTATCACCTTAAAATCACCACCCGTAAGGACACACGCGTGTATATTAATTAAGATAATTATGTTGAGATGATAAGGCAGACATTTAGAGTAAATACGTCAGATTGGAATGGAGAAAGTTACTTTTTTTTTTAACATTGTGTCTTTCTACCTGTTCAGGTTAAAGTTACATATTGAACCACTTTTTGACCTGTATGCATCCCCTAACAAATTAAGGATAATCAAGGCGCGCAAGCTGAGATAGGATGATCATGTGGCTTGTATAGGTGATGATAGGCGTGTACACAACTTATTAGTTGTGAAACCTGTAGATACAGGACTTCTTGGTAGGCCAAGACGTTGACTGGAGGCTAGTCTAAAAAGTATTTGAAGGAGAATGGGTGTTAGGTTATATATTTGATGGAGGTGTTTCAATATATGTTTGAATGGAAATCTTACGTTTTGGCAGCCATTAAATGTATTTTTAAATAAGGCCACAGAGTTGGTTATAAACAGAATTTGAGTGGAAGAACAGGCGAAACCATTTAGGAGAAAAAAACTCTCAGTACGCCCAGTCGGAATTCGATCCCCAACTTGCCCGTCACCAGCAAACCCTACTAAATAGTTTGACATACCGCTGCGAGATAAGTGTGGTAGCCAGACAGCTGTGATGTTAGTGAATAAACGAAGCTAAGTAATTGTTTGCGTACGATTATTGTTTCGTTCAATTAAGGTCAGGGGGAGAAAAGATGTTGACTTTTGGAGGGATTTCCGGCCACTTGGAGAAACCTTGTTAGAGTGACGCGGAACTCGAGAACCACTCGACATGTCCGAGACAAGACTTGGTAGGATGGTGTGAAGTGTCATCTAGATGTTTAGACTAGTAATAATAAATAGGATGGTCTCAAAGTGATATCGATATGTATAGCCTAGTTAGTAACTAAGGTGGTCTCAAAGTGATATAGATATGTATTGCCTAGTAAGTAACTAAGGTGGTCTCAAAGTGATATCGATATGTATTGCCTAGTAAGTAACTAAGGTGGTCTCAAAGTGATATCGATATGTATTGCTTAGTAAGTAACTAAGGTGGTCTCAAAGTGATATCGATATGTATTGCTTAGTAAGTAACTAAGGTGGTCTCAAAGTGATATAGATATGTATAGCCTAGTTAGTAACTAAGGTGGTCTCAAAGTGATATAGATATCAATAGACTAGTTAGTAGCTATGATGGTCTCAAAGTGATATAGATATGTTTAGCCTAGTTAGTAACTAAGACGGTCTCAAAGTGACGCTAATATAGAGTCAACAAATCTTCTACGTATTTGATCAAAATACCATAATTATTGTGGTAACATGCAACTTTGTACCTTGTGTGATGGATCGGTCTGCATACAAGTATAAATAGGTTTGCATACAAGTATAAATAGGTTTGCATACAAGTATAAATAATCTATTAAATGAACCAACGAACGATTCAAAGACTGTTGTATGAGCCGCTGCCATGAGTATTGAGGGGGTCACAGATTGTAAATACACAAGACTTTATTAGAGAAAACATTGTATGAACAGGATAATCCAGCTGTTCAAAGTTTCGACATACACTACTATTTTTAATATGAAATATTTAACATGCAATTTCTGAAATGACTGATTTTATCAGCACATGACTAAATTAACTTAAATCTAAATCAGACACAACCCCAAGTCCCCGATAGTTAAATCATCACATATAAAGGCGAAATCTACATTTCACCAACTATGCATTTTTCGGCCATACAGGGATTCGAACTCGGGACCTTTATCCCAGCAGGAAGACACGTTAGCGACTTAGGTAAGGTGTCGAACAACATACGCTACCATACGGCTGTTAGTAAAGAATGCCATAGAGAAACAACATCTAGAAGATATAACCACATAACAATATTACAGTGAAGATAGATCTTTAAAAACAATTATTAGTACCGGGGGACAAAGCGAAAGTCCCAATACAAACATTTTTTTCAGAACAACATTTATATTTCAAACTATATAAGAAATCCCAGAAAATACTTTTTATTTTACTTTAATTTAAATATGATAAATATCGGTTTCAACCATAGTCTAAGGCAGCGGTCGACAAAAATCTTTGGGTTCCGATAGGCTTATAAACATATTAAAAGACCCGCGATATCCCATCCTTCCTCCTCTCTACTTTTGATTTTTTATTTGTCTATACATATTATATTTATTCATAAAATTCAACCTTCTATAAAATAATAAATGTGATGTACATTTTAATTTTCTTATAACAATATAATATATTTAATTATCTTATAATATTATCGATTATCACCGATTGAGGTTTTTTGATCATTAATATTATTTGAAAGTACTTTGATATATTTGCGAGTTTATAAGAAATAAATATAAACATTTAATATCGTATTCTTCTCACACGGAAATTTCCACGAAATATACCGGTAGATCGTGATCGACTAGGTGTATTAGAAAAGTCTAGTGATTTGTCTAAAAGATTATAGAAATATCTCACTTTTGAGTTAAAATGGGACCTCCCCCCCCCCTTTTTACCCTATATATATATATATATATATATATATATATTAATTTAGCACCATACTACCTGTCCAGGATATATACGGTCTGCTGTATTCTTAAATTGTTATTGAAAAATTTATTACATAAGTATCCCAATTCCATTGACATGATTTATAAATAGTATATTATTTTGTAAAATATTAATGATTTTGTTAAAAAATTATCTAATGAGAAGTTTTTTGCTAAAAAATATTTTATTTCATATTAAGCACTTAATTACTAAAGATAAATTAATATATAACATTCAAAACTAATTTAAAATTCACATCTTTAATGAAATATGGAATTTAAAACTAATTAAAGTAATAGAAAATTACCAGAAATTAACTCCTGGTGTTAATAATCAATCAAAAACACAAGTTAATGACAAACTCATTTTGAATTTCTTCATGAATAAAAACAAACTCATTTAAAAGATACAATTAAGAAATATAAATAATTGAAATAAAAGTTATATATTCCCATATAAAGTAAACTAGTTTAATCTGTCGTAAACAGGTTGATTACGTTTCTCACGATCAGCTAGCAATATTCATGTACCATTAATGTGACATTCATATGTGTGCTGTGTGTATGCATTGACCCAGTCATCTATTCAAACGAGGTCTGGTAAGTCACAATTAACTACGGCAATGGCTGATTTAAATAGAGTTAGCGTTACTACTACTACAACACCTACTACTCATAACAGAACGAAAGCAGATTATAACAAAAGATAGTTTAATTGTAAACAATAGATAATACAACAAAATTAAGTAACATAGATTGAACATGAGTGTTTATGTACGGTTAATTATAAAAATGTAGTTATATTATTTGGTTACTTGTCAAAATAAATAATAATAGTCCTCTCTGAATTAATCTGAATGAAAAATCGCTTTAATAAAATGGGGAGAGATTTTTCATGTTGATATTTATATAAGTGCAAAATGCTATCGAATAATTTTAATAATACTTAGAAGTCCTGTGAGAATTAGGTTAACTATTTTAAGTGAAGATTTAACAAATATTCGTAAAACTCAAATCTGGGGCATTAATTATTTTTAACATAGAATAAACAAACAACCAAGAAAGTGAAAGCTTCGACATAAAAAAAGCATGATGTATTATGTTCTGATATAGTGAAATGCGGCGATCTGTGTGTCAAGTAAGCAGTTAAAGCTTAGATGTGGTCTAAAGTGCCTGCACTTGATTTATTTCATTTCTGTGCTTCAATTCAAGAATCATCAGAACATGCATAGGTAAATATATATTTTAATATATTATTCCCACTTGATACAAATATTTACAAATACCACTTAAATAAATATTTAAATTAGTCGAAATCTGTTGCAATGTTATATTATTTGTATAAATAAATTTTGATATTTATTGTAGCCAATAAATTAAATCACAAATTAATGTAAGCATATTAACGTGTAAATAATAATATATAATTTACCGTATTTAAATGTGGGTGTTGTAATTTTTTTTTTTATAAAATATTGAAAATATTTACATTAGCTATCAGAATTTCCAAAACGTATAAAATCTAATACGCCAATAAGTTGACTATTTATAAAGTGTTCCTACCTTATCACGTTTTATAGGTGACTAATAACTAGAAAGTCTGACCACCAGGTTAGGGTGCCAGTATAGAAGCCAGGCTCATCCATTCCTAACTTCTGAGGTGAGACCCACGCACTGTTATTCAAGTCAGCAGATGGTCAGGTGAATGAAAGTGCGGCTCTGTGAACGCCCACCCCTAACGTTGAAACGACGCCACCCCCGTGTTCCGTACCGACTGCTGCAGAGATGCTGTACGGGGTAGTTTCACCAACACACACTGACACACACACATATATGTGCGCGCGCGTGCTCTCTCTCTCTCTCTCTCTTCCCCTTCCACATCACGGTATAGACTGGGGATGATGTCATCAGTATCCAATCAGGGTGCGGTCTTGGCGCGCGCATGCGCATAAAGAGATGCAGGGCGCCGCTGCGGGATCGATTATTCTCGAGATAGAACCGACGTCGAAAAACTCAACTGTATTGTATGGGTTACTGTGTGTGTGTGGTAAGTTCCAGGGGGATGAAAGAGAGCAAGAGAGAGAGCTAAACAGAAACGATAGAGGGGGACGAAAGTAGAGACACTATAAAGAGTTAGAGAAACTCGAAAATGCAGACGAGGAGAAAAGTGACAAAATGAAACTTAGAAAGAGGTAAAGCATAAAATAAAACAGGCTATCTAAACATAAACATAAATATAAAAAGTTAAATGTTAATATTGAAAGAATAGCAGAAAATGAAGATGAAGATTAAAAACGATATCGATAAGAGAGAATTATAAAACTAAAAGGAGACAAGAGAAGAACGGTTTTGGGACATGGTTCTGTTTTGGGATGAAAGCGCCTGGAGCTTGCTCCCGGGGGATACGTCTGGGTTATTTGAAAAATGTTACATAAACTATTTTGTCGAGACTAACATGAGAGAGACAGAGGTCGGTAGCTTAAAAACGATTCATGGGTAGTTTATGAAAGTCCAAGTTGTTCAAAATCCACTGGACATGGGTTACGAGTTAAATTAATAGAATTAAAATTAAATATTCCATTATTTTAGTTAAGACTTTCGTATTTAATTTGAGGTAAGTTGGAGTATTAAGGCTAACTTTTTTCGCGCGGAGGAAAAATTCATACGTGGAGAGTCAACATAATTTCAGACGGTAATAATTGAACCACTTCCTTCTAGAACGGTAGTGTTGAAAGACAGACGTAAATAAACATGAAATAAATGTATTGAATTAATTATATAAATAAATCTGCTATTACACACCCAAACCTTAAAACAAAAAGATTAGCTGAACTATAATAAGATAATATAGATTATATATTTAAAAATAATAAGCTATATTTATTAATGAGCATATGTCTATTAATTATTAAATCACACTTAGAATTCACTTTATTTATCGGCGCTTATATTTTTAAGCATAGGTTTAATTTATATAATATTTATTTATGACTTAGCTCAATATATTTCTTGTAAATGATGTATTAGTCGGATTTAACGCCCCCACAATTTAAGCTCATTATGTATTTTAACATTAAAACATACGTTGAACAATTGTGTAGTTTTTGAAAAACATGTTCCCCTTTTATACGTTAAGCACATTTAATGAAAAGAACAAAAAATATTTTTCGAAAATATTTAACTTAAAAACTTTTCCCTTTTCCATGAACATTAATTCTGGGGGTAGGGGGGAATAGATTGTCTCTAAAGTATTTTGATTTACACATCAAATTTCTTATTTCTATAATTTTTGGAGTGATCTTAGATATGTGTCAAATATGAATACAAATCTAATGCCCTTTCTTCTCTTTTATAATTTACTACTATACTATGAAGTAATCACACCATCATTGCGTCATGTGCTAAAAATTTACTTTCCCTTTCACTTATAAACCACTACACTGATTGAGCTGAAATGTTGCATGGGCATAACTCAAGACTTTTGTTTAACATAAAGGGTGATTAAAATTACTTATACCACTTAACCTAAAATCCCAACCCCGCCTAAATTACCCATTAGCACCCACATACGTATCTCTGTAACTACTGAGGAGAGGCGTGATGAACCACTGGTGTTAAAACTAATAGGCTATTTTATCTGCAGTAATGGGCTGATGGTCTAAGGCACTAGATTAGAATTAGAATTTGTATACGTTAACAAAGAGGCTGGGATTTTAATCCCGTCCCGAATACACTAAGGTGATCTTCCAAATGTAATATTGAATGTGATTTTCTTATATTTATTTATGTTGATTTGATTTCAGTTGCTCTAAGTTAACATATTAATTCCACTCTCTTGACCAAAGTCATTAATAATTATTATTTTGAACTAATAACTAAAAGTAACCCTAAATGTACTTTATAAAATTTTTAAATTTCTGCTTTTTTTCACATTTTGGTAATGAAAATTTATATTCTCCAATTTTAATAAATTAATTTTATAAAACTATGTATTCCTGTAATTGTTTTGAATAACATAATAACATCATTAATTGATCCTACATTTTCACTAAATTTTTTTATTGTTTTGTTTAAAAATTTCTTAAACATAAATGAATAAGACATTACTTAACATCAAAAAATTTAAACATTTCTAATAAGATTCAAAGTAAAGTCAGTATAAAAAATATTACTGACCTGACAGAATGAAGGACGACTTGACAAATGTCACATAGGGTTGACTTAAATCGAACAAGCGACAGTGATAGTGATCGATCTTTTTCGGGTGGAAAGAAACCAGCTTATTGGGTGATAGATGTGCTGTCCGCTGAGAAGAGTAGCAGACATGACCTGTCCAGCGATAAGCACTAACAAAAGAAATGCATTCCAGAAGTCCAACGAAGGGAAAATTTCCTTGGTATCATTATTTAAGTTAATGAATATTTTTAGTAGTGTATTAAGCCAAAAAAAAAAGTAGCATATTAATCTAAGAGATATGCAATTCAAGGAAACTGTACCGATATTTGAATAAGGAGCGAGCGAAAAATATCTACAGAGTGGCCATAAAGTTTGGACACGCAGGCAAATACATATGTTCACAAATGTAGGCAGACATACGGGCTTGTACGTGTGTTATTACATAAAACACATTAATTTCTTTAATATTAAACCAAAATACATATTATTATTATTGCTGTCCATCTTTGCTTGGTGTGCTTTATTGGCCTTTAACCAAGTGTATAGAACACCCTGTATTTATAAACAAATAAAATAAAGCTGTTCATTATAAGAACTTTTAGCTCCTGAATTAAGTATTCATTAGACTTTTACCAACTATTTTACCATATATCTCACGAATACACTAAGATTTTTTTTAATATACATATATATGTTTTAAATAAGCTACACATTAAAAAATACTTCATCATTTTCAAAATTTAATTTATAAATTCTTAGATTATAATTACAATTTATTCTTGAATAACCATTATTATTATTATTATTATTATTATTAGCACCCCGTCTTACTACCCAATCGGGCTATACGCACTTACGCCAATGTGTAATGGCAGGATGATTGTGAGATGAAATGGAGGACCTACAGTTTAACGTGGGATCCAAACCACGGTGGAGGCCTGGAATTCCCCACATTCACAAGTTGTGATTAATACACGTCTTGTTAGAGATAAAGGAAGGGTTTGTCAATCAGACAAATTTGTGCCGGAACCGAGGATTGAACCCCGGTCCCCCAGCACAAAAGTCTGACACCTTATCCCTAGACCGCCAGGTCACCTATCTTGATTAAATAAACAACATATATTTTTTATTATTAAATACACGTAGTTTGGTATGAAAACTTAAAAAATATAAAACTTTATAATGTTAAAGTAATAATACTTTATGATTTTATCATTGAAAGAACATAATTGTAACTAAACAAGTATCACCCAACCAAATATTATAGTTTCTAATATCCAACTAGTAAAATAAAAAACTTTAAAAATTTTGAATGAAAAATAGCTCCTGAATATGACAACCACATCAATTTCGTTTCCACTCAGTCGATTCAATTATGACAGCGCTGAAAGCTCTAAAATATTTCTGACAACTATTTCTTGAATTACTATAAAACCTATGTGCCATCAATAAATTAGTAGAATAACCTTGACAAAAAAAAACTGCAGTACAATTACATCTACTAACACCTTAATTCAATTAGTCCCTCTCCCTTACGTACCTATAGTTAAGGTGGGGATTCAAGAGATACAAAAAAAAGCCTGTGTTATTGCAGTTTTTATAGCAAAAAATAGTTTTTGGCCAAAATAAATAAAATGTTTCCAGTAGAAACAGAGTTTAATTTTCTTCACATGGTGACATCAACAGTTGTTGAGTATCTGTTATGAGCATATCGGAATTAGATGATAAACTTTTTAATGAAGAGGAAAAGTTGCCATTAAATTCCGAGATATCCTTGACCGATATTCAACAACTGTTGATATCACCATGTGAATAAAATTAAATTCTATGTTTGTACTGACACAATATTTTATTTATTTTGGCAAAAAAAAAAAAATTTGATATACAAATTTCCAAAACATTTATCTTTGTTTAATTACCCTACATCCCCACCTTAAGGGTTGGTCAGAAGACAGGGGTTGGAGGCAGAACGGTTGTATAGAGGTCTGGAGACAGTTCTCAAGTGAAATTTTCGACCATACTTTGAAATGTTTGTGAACAACACAACAATGATACTATTACAATTACATTCATTATATTATAATCAAAATAAACTATAGCAGTCAGCTCTTTATTTAGATCCTTCAGTAAAAAGTGTTTATTGAACAAAAACCAAAACAGCTACTACTAAAAAAAAGTTTATATTTAAAAATATGTCGCTGAACCCTCTTCGGTGACCACATAGACTCATAGGCGTAACGCTCACAATATATTAGATTGCCGATGACGGGGAGATGGGGGTTCGAATTCAAGTCGGGTGTATTTTCCTAAATTGTTTTCCACCCTCCACGCAAATGCGGGTGCACTTCCTCTAAATTCAACTTTTCTCATCCCTAGCACGTTAGGTAGATGACATTATAACAAATATAGTGCCAATGTTTTCTACGAATGGATCAAAATCTGTGCTTAGGTAAATAACCACTGACCAATATTACAGTTTAACAATGTTGACAAGATTTGGGTGGAAATCTTTTGGAAAAACCATATGAAGGATGTGATAGGAATATTTGTTAATTGAAAAAAAGTTATTACTCTAGTCAATTAGTGTTATTTAAAATCATTATTTTTTACAACATATTTCAATTACAGTTTACAGAAATATATATTTAGTTAATATATTTTAAATATACAGTTATAGTAGTGTGTTCAAATGGTATTTAATTTTTTCAAACGTTAAACCAATTAGACTTATTTAATATATTATTTAAAAGTGTGTTAAAACTATTTTTTTATAATATTATTATTATTATTTTTATCATTTAGCACCACGTCTTACTATCCGTTCGGGTTATATGCTTTAAGTACTAATTACGCTAATCGATTAGGAATTGGGAAGGTTGAATTAGAGGAAGTGAACCCGAATTTGCGTGTAGGG
>CABEEJ010003675.1:18720-31415 GCA_901482245.1 Timema douglasi
GTGTGTGTGTGTGTGTGTGTGTGTGTGTGTGTGTGTGTGTGAATTGGAGGGAGGGGTTGTTAAACCACGGAGTAGAGGTTTTAGACACTTTCGTTATTCAATAGAAGGTAGGTAAAGAAGAGGAACCAACCACAATCTGATTTATCGGATATTTCCGGTTTCACATTAAAACAAATATTTATTCTCTTTGGTTATCAGAGCGGATGTAATTTTGCTCATCATATATAATAAAAGTCACGTAGTGTATGCTTGTCTGTTCAGGTATTTTTTCATAACTTCCTGGAAGATACAAAGATAAGACTTCACGCACTTAAAATTAATTTGAATTAAGCGATCTTGTGTGGAGTTAGTTCGTAGTTAACTACAATATGTATCTATCAAAAAAGAATAAAAGTAAAAGCTAATTTAAAATGTTCTTATTTCAAACTAACATTGTTAAAGTAACCAATAATTCCGTTTACGAATGATATTATATCCCGCTTCAAACTTAGAAATCTATCTTGGAATTAAATAATCGTAAGAACTTTTCCTTCTTGTTTAGTTTTATTTAATTTGATACATTATTATAATATTTTTATAAATGGTCTTAAAATCAATTAAAACTGGGCTCTCTTTTAAAAAATTATAACGTTAAAAACAAAATGTTTGTGACTTAATATAATAAGGTAGGGATGGAAATGGTGGAATTGCAATGAGAATTTGCTTACAAATATTATGTAAAACAAGGGGGAAAAAACACACACACACACATATATATATATATATATAAGTGCATCAGGTCAGAAATGAACACAGGACTCCCACAATGCTGGAACAGAAGTATTAACTTTTCAAATAACTTTGACGTTCTCCTTACCTCGTGATAGTTATCCAATAATATTCATTAAAAGAGTATTTTTTAGCTTGAATATAAACAAACTTATGTACACTTGACGCCCATCAAAATGTCATCAAAGTTGACCGTCAAAAAATTCCATAATTATTTATATTTTCTAAAAGATGCTCCAAATGCCCATTCGTAAGAAAAAAAAAATCCTTAGTGCTCTAATTTACCCTTGCAATCAAGGCTTTCTGTTGACACGTAAGATCTAGTAGGAATCGAACCCTGCTCTTTGACTCGTCCCATGCTCGGTATGTAGTAGTTGGCCTTTCGGATCAATTTCTTTCTCTCGAAGGTTCATGGCTTTTTAGTTTCTTGAATAAGACTCTATGAGCCATGCATGGAATACAGGAATATTAATGAACGAAATCTTAAACTTACTTACAGGAAGGGTAGTAAAGTAAGAAATCATATCATTTTAAACAACCTAAGAGTGGTTTGACGTTTTAATAAAATCAATAAAACACCTTACACAAGTGTGGCGAACCCCGTGCCATATTTTGAGTAGACAATTTTTCATACGCTCCTGTAATAAAGGTTGCGTTTTAATCATTCCAGGGGCTTCATGAATGTTGAATTTGATCGGCCTCAGGTACTTAACCAATTTTCATAGTAAAGTCCTTTTAGAAAATACCATCACATTTTTTTGGCGGCTTTAATTGAAATATTTTTTTTATATTTATAAGTGTTATTTTATTGGTACTGATACTAACCAGAAAAAAAGGGCAGGTGCACATCACATGAGTTGATGTATGAAAGTAGATCTAGTAACTTATCTAATGGTCAAAAAAGGCCCTTCCTATGAAAATTATAATATATTTGTAATACATATTTGAATTTCAGTGCTTGTAACCATGAACCTCATAATATTTAATACTACGCGATGTATAAAAAATAGGTTTTACCTTAAATAAGTCCTTTTTGCAGATGTGGTAGGCCACGGCTTTAATTATAAAGATATCAATGCACGTAAAAATCCGACTATTGTCAACATATTTGTAATCTATTTCATTTTTATATTTTGATTTCTGGTACAATTATACATGTAAAAAATAAAGAGCTCGTTTTGTTATCAACTAAATCAAACCAACTCTAAATTATCCTGATAATCATATATTAAAATACTGCCATTAGCAATAGTTAATTGTTTGTCTATTTTGAACGAATTAGTTGCCTTAGTGTGTGGTAAGTATTTTATCATATAACATTATTGACTATATATATACACTGTTACAAAAACACCCCACCAAATAGAATAAGTGAAATAATATACACTGTTACAGAAACGATGAGAAAATAAGAACACATTCGTCCATTAAATATTAAGTTGATTGCTATGCACTTTGAAAGTGCTCTATAAAAATAAATATATTTGCTTATAGCTCAGACACTAATGATTTTATTAAAATATATTTTCGAATAAATATTTTAATTTTAATAGTACTACAAGTATACAATGATAAAAATTATTTCATATCTCAAAGAGTCGCGGGGGTATGACTAAAATAGGAAATTTCACTTCTCTAAAATACCTTCAGGGTCATTTTCATGAGAAAATGAGAACTACCATTTTGTATGTAGTGTTAAACAATGCCTGAATCCAAAATGTAATCAAAATCGTTAAAGCGGATGTTGAGAAAATAAATGTTATCTCTTTATGGCCTCCAATAAACTACCCTTAATTTTAGGGCTGTAAATATAATTAAAAAACTCCTCGCGGAAACCCTGCGGACCCTATGTAAATGATACCAAGTTTTAGTCTATTCGGTAAAGTGGTTTCGCCTCTATGTCGAGATACAAACAGAAAAATAGGCAGACGTTATCAGAAAAACATTTTTTTCAATTTCAGAGGGTCGTGAAACGTCAGAATTTATCAAAATTTTGAGTTCAATTTTTTTTGTCAATCACAATACTTTCTGTCTTAGAGATATCGAGAGAAATTAAAAGGTGGATATATGAATTTTAACATGTAGGCCTAAATAGCAAAAGTTGCAACCAAAATGATCTAAGAGTTTAAAGAAATGCTGTTATTTTTGAAAATATACGTTTTTACTTTTATTTTTATTCGAATAAAATTAATCATAAACAGTTTTATGTTTATTTAATTTTTTTTTAAACTTAATCGCATGCTCACTTTGTAGTGGCAGTATTTTATTTCAAGATTGACTAAATTTAAAAATCTCTAGATGTATATATACCCCAATTATAACATCAATTTAGTTCCATACGTTATTAGAATTATTTTAAAAATATATTTACAAGAAGAATCAAAACAATATTGAGATGTTATAAACATAAATAATATTAATCGTAAATACTTTGAGTTTCATCTAAATTTAATTTGGTGTAAACTAATCTTATATATATATATTTTTTTTATTTATTTAATTTCAACCTAGAGAAAGAGGCCTACAAAACTATTTTTAAATTTAACATAAGAATAAAGTATGCATATAATTTTGAACACAAATAGCCCAATTAGCCTTTAGACTAATTAATTTGTAATATGCCAAAAATCTTGATTCTAATATTAATAGTCTATATATGTCATTCAATTCTTATAGTTTGAAATTAAAATACACTTATTAACTATTTAATTATTATTAATTGTAATTTAAGTACTTTTATTCTATTATTTACGAATCATATATTCTTATGCATATGTATAATATTTAAATGTTATTCCACTGTCTCTGTTTCTTACTGTCCTGTCCAGAAATTGTTTTACCGAAGTTTATAAAATAAACCCTCCTGGTTTTAGCCCTGTTTTGTATTCTTGGTCTCTTGCATTCCATGCTTTGTATTTTGGGCGCATCTCTCCTCCACAATACCTTCCAACGGTATCTGGAACTCTCGAGGAAATGAGCCTATTCCGTAGCAAATAGCTGCAACAATGTAGCGACACCATAGGCCACTGAATGAAACGAGACTAACCAACCCACACAAAACCACCTTCCCTCGGACTCTCAGAAAATGGTTCTCAAACTTCTAGAGTGGTTTCTTTGGTTCATGGCCTGTAATCAGGGCTACCAATAATTTCTTGCTACCAAATTCCCTGTGTCTTCCCGGTTTTCAAGAAGGATTTTCCATTTTTACAGGAAGCTTGGATTGAAGAAAAGATGGATACAATCTCATTTTACATCAATCTGACAAGTGTAAAGTCATGTAACTTATGTTTAAAAAACAGGATGATTTAAAATTGATGGGGAAATAAATCTTCTATAACTTCACAACCCTGGTTTAAGGAGTAATAAAATAAGTTTGAGTCAGTGTGCTTAGTTCTTAAGTTCACTTGTTCGTTCCCCCAAAGACCTACTATTTTAAACTTTAGTTAAATGTCCCAAATTAACAAATATTCTAGTGGTTGAATTTAAAGGGGGTGTATCCATATTTGCATAGAGAGAGAGATTGGGAAAAAATTACACCCGACCGGGGTCGAAGTACGATCTCGCTGTCATCAGCATTCTAGTCTATTGAATGAGTAGCGCCCTAGACCATGCAGCTACCTAAGTGTGTCCCAGTCAATATTAATAACATTTTTAATTATACTATTAGTTTTTAAAATATTGCTATTATTATTTATGAAAGGTGTCAAGTTTACAAATCACAAGCCCTTTACGTATAAATATATTAAAACTGCTTAAGTTAATGTTAAAACTATCAAAAATGGTTCCTTCCAATATAAATCAAACTCTAAATATGTTTATTAACCCGAAACTTTTTGCAACGTTCACCTAATAGTCAAATTATTTTCACATGAAAACTGAACATGATAAAAATCAGTCTATGAATCTTTTTTTAAGTCTCTAAAACGTTTAGAATAATAATAAAAAAATATCTTGACAGATATCGATTGAAAATGTTATGCATGACGGAATCCCTGGAAAAGCAGACATGGGGAAGAGGAAGGAATCATACATAACTCTACGGATGAGAGGACAGTGGTAAAAAAAGAGAGAAAAGAACCAGAGATTTTTTACCATTTATAAAGCTTTCTTTGCACAATATTCCACAACTTTTTTTTAACAAAATACATACCCAATAAACACATTTTAACAAGGTTTTAATAAAATCTTTACCCAATACGCGTATTTACACACCCTTTTAGAAAAATATGTATCCAATGTATTTTATAACTTTTTAGCAGAATATTCACCCAATAAACGTATTCTAACAACTTTAAAAAAATACTTACTATATAAAACACATTTAAATACTTTATTATAAAATATCTACCCGAAAAATTGTAACGTTAGACACCTGGTCCCTGACTTACTTATCTTCTTCTACTCTCTATGCGAATGGGTGCTATTTTACAGATACTAAGAACTTCTCCAAATGATTCAGAGTGTAGTTAGTTTATTTTCACATGAATTTAAATTTACAGTTGAGCCAGTTTTGTCAAACGTGTAAAAATTGTACATACTATACATTAAATAGACAGTATGCCCATATATTCATACATTTTGATCTGATCGTGCAAAACACGTCTACTCCATTAGACATCCAAGCGTGGTCTTTTTTACAAGACTAGCGTCTTTCTGAGCTGAGTACTGTGAACCCCATAGTTTCTTACTCTCGAACTCAGATCACTACTTGATTTATTTCCATCGACCAATGGGGTTATTTTCTACGAGCGCGAAAAATAAAAATGGACACGGCTTTACTCTGCACCTGTTATTAATTACTGCGTAATACACCCCGGAAATAAACCATGCTTCTAAACACGTGCAGCTAAACAAAAGTGAAAAAAAGAAACGTGGCTGTAGTTTAGAAAAGATGAGTTTAATTTAAATTAACTGAAAAGAAGAAATATGAAAATATTTACTCTAAAATATGATTTTAAATATTAATAAAGACAGGAAAATCAATATCATTACAAAATGTGTTTGAACAATTGTTTAACCAATTAATATCTACTCAATACACATAATTTAACAACTTTCTAGTAATATATATGTATGTATATATATATATATATAACTATATACTATTTTAATTAATTATTAACCAAGTATATAGTTATTATTATTATTATTATTAGAATCGCGTCTTACTACCCGTTAGGGTTACACGCCCTTACGCTAACGTGTAATGGTAGGATGATTGCGAGATGAAATGAAGGACCTACAGTTCAACGTGGAATCTGAACCACGGTGGTAGCCTGGAATTCCCCACATTCATAAGTTGTGATTAACACACGTCTTGTCAGAGGTGAAGGAAGGGTTTGGCAATCAGATCAATCCGTGCTGGGACCAAGAATTGAACCCCGAACCCCCAGCACAGAAGTCACACACCTTACCCCTAGACCGCCAGGTCACCAAATGTGAATACATTTCCTTTAAATTCTAATTACCTCATGCCTACTTAATTAGTTGATATGAGGTTAGCCTGGGCGAGTATTAATCCGGAGGAGTGTGGGACCAGCCTCTTGATAACATCTCAAGGCCATTAACACCTCGTTTCACACGTGTAGCTATAACTACGAATCATTTGAACTTCACCTAGTTTTGTACCAAGTTTAGATTAAGAAACTTTACGTTACGCCACCAGAATTCTAGCTAACATCAACCATCCTTCAGAGGGAGGCATGACATTACCTTTCAGCGATATTGCCCACAATACGAGGCCCATTTGACCGTGAAATATGTTTTTGAGGCTAGTAATAGATTCTAGAGGCACTACTTCAGCCAGTCTCCTGAAGAGTAGTCAAAATTAAAATTCAACCTCTGGTCTCAGAACAAATTCATTAAAACACAAATATTGCGAATACGATGATATTTTGAAGAAATTGTGAATTCACACCAGGATTTGTGAATCCACCGGTTTTTATCTAGGTGAAGTCATGGGCTTAATATACGAATTAAAACGTTTTCAGCATTCGATTATCACTTTATGGGCTTTATGGGCTTTATGGCCACCACGAGATTATTTTTAAATTGAATTCGTGTACAACTAAGTTATTTATACATCTAAATAATATTTAAAATACATTCGGTGTGTGTATGGCCTTCTAGGGCTCTATCTTTCACTTGTCAACTTTACATCCAGCGAGTTGAGATTTGGTATGAACGTTACGGAGATTGACAACTTTATAAGAAAAATCTTAAATTTGAAAAATCCAAGGAGGCGGATCTAAGATGGTATGAAAAAATTGAGTCCTAAAGAGTTGACATTTTGTATGGACGTTTTGGAGCATGCCATTGTTATGAGAGAAAAGACAATAATGTGGCAGATCCAATATGGTGGACGTAACGTACAAATTGAGTCCTATTTGAGTGAAATAGGGGACTCAAAATTTCTTATGCTAATATAGATACGGACGCAATTATGCTACAGTAGACCCATGGCTTATTTGGTGCTGACTGACAGCTCACAGCTGACTTCTTACAGTCAACATTTAGGTATATACCCAAATTTTGACTGTCAGAAGTGACAGCTGCTAAACACATGTTTTTGCAGATTATATGGTTCGGCGAAGGGATAGCTTTTAAGCTCACGGCACGCTTAACAAGCGTTATTTATTTTTGCGTCACAATGTTTTATTTTGGGTACGCACCAAGGCAGTAGTAAATTGATTATGCAGCCATCCCAGCGGTTGTAAAATAAATCAGAACTAGGAAAGAAGAGACTAATTTTTTTCTTTGTGTAACTTCAAAATGTTCCAAGAATTAAAGTTGAAGATATCTTCTGTGCCTGCTTCTTTGACATTTGGAGACATTTATTTCAATCCATTAGTAATTTTGGTAAACCATAATTCGCACTCAGTGGGCCATTCAATTTCAATATCAGCATACTCTACACAACTATATATTTCATATTCTCAGGGGGTCATGCAATTTTTAGACCAGCATAACCTACCCAAACTAAAGTTTTATACCCCTAGTAGGTACGGAACAAAGAGATGTGTCATGTCATTTCGATACCAGTATATCCTACCTCAGCTAAAGTTTCCATACTATCAGTGGGGGAAGAACAGGAATTTGGGTCGTGCCATTTTAAAACCTGTATACCCTACACAAACTAAAGTTTTCATATTCTCAGTGAGTAGAGAATAGGTTTTCAAATCTCATCCTTGATCCTGGGGTTTATTCTCTCCCTTTATACCTAAAAGTAAACTAGTTTTGAAAGGAGAACCGAAAACCAAGTTTTTTATGGTGTGAATTATGTGTAGAAATTTAGAGCGCATCATTTTACCTCCTGTGGCGAGCTTGCTCAAGAATGTCTACAATAAAACTATACAGACTGTAGTACTTCAGTGAAACGTTTATAACATGTATTATTTAAATTAAATGGTTAAATATTATTAATTTGTTTTTATGAATATGATGGAATAATTACTATTTTATATTAATATTATACGTGGGTGTTTATTTTAGAGTTTATGTATTTCAATGGATTAACCGCATTTAACTTTTGAAACTCAAAGTAACTTTGTTTCTACTCCGTGTCTTATTACTCGTAGAGGTTTTACTAATTTAATTACACCTATAGGGTAGGAATAAGGAAGTTATAATTTAAGTGAAATGTACCCACCTTTGCGTGGATGTAAATAGGAAAACCGTTAAGGAAAATACATCTTAGTACACTCAATCCAATATGATAGCCAGGCAAGACGATACTTACGCCCAGCGATGCATATGTTAGAAATTTTAATGCAGTAAATATACTTATCACCCTATTACGAATGAGATCATAGTAGTATTATTTACTCTTTTAATACATGTTTAGAATCTTTCCATCAATCCACACTTAATTCCAGAGAAAATTGGCTCACTTTTTTTACTATTTTTAGACAAAAGAGAAGAGACCCTTTAATTATATCACATTTTATAAAGCGATAAAGAGAGAGACAGAAAATAAAAAAGTTTGTTTTTAGCTCCCGCATTTTTCGTGGCAGCATCATTGATCCCAGCTTCCCCATGACGCGTTTCCCCTCCATCCCCTCCCTTTCTGGTTCACGGTGACTCATCTTCCTCCCCTACAGCCCTCCGTCCCACTCCTCGCACTGGACGGGATTCCCTGTTCCCCCTCTCTCGCCGCTGCACACGTCATCGCTAACACTGTCTGACACTTTGTGCAAGAGTTACCTAAATGCCCTTAACGAGACCCACTTCAAATTACGTCTTCATGTAATATCTTACAACAAGGATATAATTTATTTTTAGAGATTACATTGGTAAATATGATTGTGATGCTATTTTATAGATTATCTATTTACTTTTTGGGTTAAATAGATAATTTTCGACTAAACCTATGCTTATTGAAACAAATACTATCTTTACTTATGATGAAACCCACCTCAGTGGCGTAGTTAGCTAACGCGCTAGTTTCGTGTTCAGCCAGACTGCCGAGGACGGGGATAACTAGGTTCTAATCTCACTCTAGTGAACTGGGGATGGCTTTTCCTAGATGTTTTTCCACGTTCTCACCACGAAAATGCAGGTTCACTTACTCTATATTCAACCTTCCCGATTCATAACCCATTAGCGTAATTAGTACTTGAGCGTTTAACCCGAAAGGTTAGTACGACGCGGTGTTAAGTATATAAGTAGAAGTAATTAGAGTGAAAGAAAAAAATACCTTTTAGTTAAAGTTTGATAATGTAGGGAATTGAATGAAATAATCTACTTTCATTTATAAATTGACAATTAAATAATTACAGGATTATTTAACAAACAGCAAACTAATTATGATTTCCCACCAATGTCGTGACGTGTCGTGACATGACGTTACGTGACGTGCTGCCAGGGTAATAAGAGATTGTTTAGACTCTAACCAAGAATGGTTCCCATCGCTCACTGAAATACTCATTGTACCAGGTATCAACGGAAATACAGCCCCATTCCCCATATGAGGTGTTTGGAGCGTTATCTTCGTATGATTGGTCAAATGGTGGAACAGTGGAAAGAAAAAAATATCACAGGAATAATTTTAACAACTATGCTTATCCTGGTAACACTCCACGCCACGACAAGCCACTTCAGAGCTTGTTATTATAAGCACCGCGTCTTACTACCCGTTCGAGTTATACGCACCTACGCTAATGTGTAATGGTAGTGGGATTGTGAGATGAAATGGAGGACTTACAGTTTAACGTGGAATCCGAACCACGGTGGAGGCCTGGTATCCCCCACATTCACAAGTTGTGATTAATACACGTCTTGTCAGAGGTGAAGGAAGGGTTTGGTAATCGGATAAATCTGTGACGGGACCGAGGATTGAACCCCGGACCCTTAGCAAAGAAGTCTGACTCCTTACCCCTAGACCACCAGGTCACCGGTTCAGAGCTTGTTGAAATTGTATCTGCGATGTAATCCATCTCCCTTGTTTTACATTTGACCAATCATACGAAGGTTCTGCTCTACATGACTCACACGGGGACCAAGACTTAAACCCAGTACACCTCCCTGATAAGCTCAAGCTATACGATCGAGAGAACGTTGTAGTTGATTTTATGAATTACTTTTACGTAAACCGGATTTTTTTCATCCTCTTTCCAGGAACATTTGTTTAGTTATTATTATTTTAGCACCGCATCTTACTACCCGTTCGGGTTATACTCTTTAAGTACTAATTACGCTAATGTATTAGGAATTGGGAAGGTTGAATTAGAGGAAGTGAACCCGCATTTGCGTGGAGGGATAGTGGAACACCATTTAGGAACCCACCCTCCCCCAGTTCACCCGACCGAGATTCGAACCTCGATCTCCCCGTCCTCAGAAGTCGAGCTCAACACGACTAGCGCGTTAGCCAACCTCGCCACCGAGGCGGGCCAGGAACATTTTGGGTGCAATGCATATCTTTCAAATTCGAGTTATCTTCGTCCTTGGAGTTAAGTCGCTTGGACACAACAATGATTATCATCGATGTTCGATCGGTATAAGATGTTGTTTTAGCATTGAACTTAAGTCCCCACTGATGGGAAGGCAAAGGTTCGAATCCCACCTGGGAGCATTTAGGATTATTTTAGACACATGTAATTTTTATCTAAGGATTTCACATCCTCTCATCGCGTATTTATGCCTAGTCCTTACATTTTTTTTTGTTCCTACCCTTTAAGTTAAGTAATTCATTAGCTCTTGTGACCCATACCGGTGGGCATGCGGAATAAGGAGTCAGTCTTGTGTAGTCTAGTTCACCGCTAACGTAAGTTGTCCGGCCACGTCGAATCAGATACATTTCCTCTAAATTCAAACATTTTCTTCCCTACATTCTAGATTAGTGTAAAGTATACGGATGGTAAATCGTGGTGCACACAAAAATAAAAACACGTGTTAAAATATCATTATAAAAAAAAAATTATATGAATATATTATTTTGAATACTATTCATATATATATTTAAAAGAACTCAACCAGAGTTTAGACCACTGATACATTGTGCTTCCGACGTTGTATAACCCTCAACGATAGACTTGGGGTTGATTCTCGGCGGATTAGAAGATTAAGGGCCGCGTATAGAGTCAAGTTTCGTGAGTAACATCTCCCAGAAGACCAAATGGTATGTTGTTTGAGCTGGATGAGAGATAGGTTACCCAGCCTTCGGTTCCGGATCTTAGTTACGGTCTTTAGCCTTCCCCGTGGTACAAAAAACAGATGAGTTTTGAGTGTTCCGGAACTTACTGTAATTACTGCTGCTCCGTGCACTAATAAAACACTAATAAAACTCGCTTTAATGGCCGCACGATCAGAGGCGCTACTCTCACAAAAGATCTTTAGGTTCGAGTCTCTGTCGGGTGTATTGAGTGTGGGTTTCCCAAATTTTTTCCACTCCCCCTCCACGCAAATGCAGATATACTCGTTCTATATATAACCTTAAAAATCTTTAAAACCATTAGTGTAATTGGTACATGAGTTAACAACCCGGACGGGTAGTAAGACGCGGTGCTAAAAACACACTAGTAAATAACTTTAATATATCTATCTAAATTTCAATAAATATATATATTTTAGCACATGCATAAACTAAATACGCTAAAAGAGTAGAAATGAAGAAGGTAAACTTGGTTAGAAAATATACCCACATTTTTATGAAGGGAGAATGAAAAAAACACCTCAATACACTCGACTGAGATTCGAACCCCGATCTCTCCATCATCCAGTACAGCACGAGAGTGATCCGTTAGGACATGCGATGCGGCCACCGATGCGGGTAAAAATATTCTTCTTATTATTAATATTACCCCCCAAAGAATACAGGTCAAAGCATGGAGAGCGAGAAATGAAGCTCTCTCTCTCTATTTTTGAAAGTTTGTGCACTTGTCCCCTGCAGGTCTCGCCTAGCCCGCCAGACAGCTCTGTATGTCAGAGTCCTATACGTCGCGGTCTACAGGGAAGTAAGCGTCTACAAACGTTATTTAGCTCGCCAACGCGTTAGACTGCCAATATTTTGCTCTACTTGAGCAATCTTATAAAAGTTTATCCGAGTTTGTAGTTGTATATTTGCTTAACTACTTATGTCCCTGTCTTAAGAGTAGGTGGACACATTTTAATACGTGCTCAACCAAGGGTAAGGGCGTCGAGTTGGTCAAACACCTAGAAGTGGATATTTTTCAAATCCTAATTGGGAAAAAAATATCCCTTTGTTTGAAAAAAAGAAAAAGGTTCAAGTGATTAAATGTATGCTTGATATTGAGTTTTGATCCCTGTACAAACAGGCTGCTAAAACAATTATGATGATGATTTAATAATGAATCAATAATAAAACGAAATAATGAACAAACGATCTAAAATAAATTATATGAATATGGTGTGGTGAATGAAATACATTACTTACAGGGGGATTTTCGTCTAATATATTGGATACTAGACCC
>CABEEJ010003675.1:31479-78029 GCA_901482245.1 Timema douglasi
ATTGAAGAATCATCATAGACTCTACCATAAAATATGAGTGACTATCGACATTTTTATGAGGAATAAATTAAATTTTCAAAATAAAATATAGCCTATGTTACTCGCTGAAAATGTAGCTTTATATTGGTAAAAGAATTTTTTAAATCGGTCCAGTAGTTTTTGAGTTTGTCCATTACAAACAAAAATACAAAAAAAATATCAAATCTTTCCTTTTTATAATATTAATAGTGTAGATATATTTATTTTTTTGAAAAAATAATTAACTGTATTGGGATTGGAACATATTTTCGAATAACTTATAAAACCATTATTTTCAAATGGTCAGAATGATCAGTCTAACAAATTGGCAACGATGTAAATGAATTGCAAAAAAAAAAATTAAAAAATTTTATATTAATTTTTTTTGTGGATTGTGAAAAAAAATCTTAATTTTTAATTAAATAAATCATATTTTACGTCGTATATCTTTTTTATATTGTTTGTTAAGTTGTGAGATTAGTATTGCCAAAGATGTGATATGTGGATGAAATTCACCTTTAAAAAAATCCTATATTCTATGGTTTAGATTATAGATTGAAAGTCTGATCCAATGAGCTAAGCCAACTTTTCTTATTATTTTATACACTATTAATTATGTTCTATATTTAAAAATCAATTACGTTGCGTAACTCAGACCGTAATTAAGCTAGGCAGTTTGCCTTTAAAAAAAATCCAAACCAATATTGTCCTAAAAGTGCCAGGTGTACACGTTTTTAATAGGTAATCATTAAAATTAAATTTTAGTGAAAATGATAGGGTAACTATCACGAGGTAACTAATTTGAAAGTCAATTCGTAAACGTCGACAAACCATCACATGGTGATTGTGTTCATGCTTACTTTGATAATATTCGGTGAAACCAAAATGCATTTTTATTTACTGATAAAATGTGTGTTCTTTAACGTGAATGTATTTACTTACATATTATACTTAATATACGTTCTCAATTGCCAACAGTTACTTAGTTCTAAATACAATGATATATTTTACTTGTCCATTAACTATTCATTCAACTATTCATTCAACTATTCTCATACATATAAAAAATAAGTATTCAACACTAATTAATTCCATCAAAATATTGATGGCTGTTAATATCATAGTTGACGTTTTTAGTTAATGTATCAACTATAATTAAAATCAAATATATTAGAATGTTGATAAATCTTTTTTCTTAGTAAATATGGTATGTAATACATTTATAGTTAAGTTTCTATAAGGTATATTTAAAATTATGGTCAATTTTTATGTGTATTTGTGCACAGAATATGTGTTTGAAAAATACTTTCTGCAGATAATCTGTTTTAAATTATAATATGTTGGAACAGCACAGCTTGATAATGGTTTTATATCCATGAATACTAGAATTCAATCTAATTTTTAAGGACCTTATGTAACTCAAAAATATACACTTTAGTAATATTCACAACTATATATAAATATATTTAGATGGCGTGTTAATATTATGGCAATATATAACTTTGTTTCTTTGGATAAAATATTTAACTAATATAAAGAATATAGTGAAATTGTGTTCCAAAAATAAAGAGTTTTATCGTAAATTTGCCATTATTTATTATTAAAAAATCTATATTTAATATAATGTACTTATTTGTTTATTTTATTATTAAATATATTTTGTATTTTATAAAATATATTGTAAAAATAATTGACGAAAAACAAATTGCTTTAAGCAAAATAACATAAACTCTAAGTTGAGTTATAAATAATAAAATAACTTTCCACCATCTCCCTTGCTTAAGGTGGGATGGAAGTGTACGCGAGAAAAGGCCTGAGTTTTTGCAGTTTTTATGGCAAAACTTTTTAGGGGGCAAAATAAATTAAATTTCGCTCAAGTACAAACATAAGGTTCAATTTTCTCCACGTGATAATTAATACCAACTGTTAGTGAACATCTGTCATGATTATAGTGGCATTATCTAACAAAACTTTTTAAATGAAGAGAAAAATTTGTCCTTAAATTCGAGGACACTCTTGACAAATATTCAAGAAATTTTGAGGTCACCATGTGAATAAAACTATCATTTTTATGTGTTTTTACTGAATCATTAATTTATTTATTTTGGCAAAAAAAAAACTGTTTTGTTCTAAAAATTGCAAAAAAAAACAACTTGTTTTTTCCTCGCGGGCCCCTCGATCCCACCTTAATGCCTTTAACTGTGCGGCTGTTGTTTATTACTCTCTCTCTTTTTTAACATGTTTTTGTTATAAGTAAAACAAAAGTTTTAAAATGTTTTTCTTGTTGTTGTCGTCTTCGTAAAGAGTTACAATTAATGACTATAGACACTCAACAATTCTCCAGAAGCGCCGCTCCACGTCTGCCATATCCTATGTCGCCCAAGGGAACTGTTATTAATGATCATCCTGAAGTTTGTTGAGGAAACCTAAAAACGATTTTTCTCGGTCAGCAACTTAATAGAATAAAAAAAATTAAAAAATAACAAAGACGAAGATTTTCTTTCCACGAATCGCGACAAATTTCAAGTGGCTCAAAATGAAAGCACGGATTTGTTAATAATGAAAATATGATATATTTATCGAATATAGGTTGAGGTATAGATAGGCTGAGGATTATCGTCATGACTAGATTTAGAGAAAGCTATTTTACAATAAATACAAGTATTTTATTATTTTGTTATTCAAAAAATAATATGTCAGTGTGTACAACTTTACAAATAACATTTTTGAAACACATTATTTAAACATTGTTAGGAGAAAATATCTCCTATTTATTTAACTGCATGCCCTTTAAGCGCGCATAGGACGTTTGACGCAATAATAGACTAACCTAGCTGAAATACACAGGTCGTTTGGACCAGGTTGGTCATAGGACGTCTGTAGCAATAGTAGACTAACCTAGCTGAAATACACAGGTCGTTTGGACCAGGTTGGTCATAGGACCTCTGTAGCAATAGTAGACTAACCTAGCTGAAATATACGGGTCGTTTGGACAAGGTTGGTCATAGGACGTCTGTCGCATTTGTGAAAACACCTGTTAATCCTTCCTTGTGTGTTTGTTTTATTGTGACTTGAGTTTTATAGCCAGTGTCTTTTCAATCGCCTCATAGTTACGTTAGGTTGGATTAGGTTTGTGAAACTAAAAGGGAATCACCTGATGGTTAAGCTAGGTTAGGTTATGTTAGGCTAGGTCTGTAAAAATGAAAGGATATAGTCTAATGCAGTGCTAAGCAACCCTTGTTGGCTCCGATCGACCTTATTCAACATGCCGCGATCATGATTTTGATTTTGTACTTGTCCATATATCTTATATTTATTCCTTAGATAGCGTATAACCCGAACGGGTAGTAAGACGCGGTGCTAAATATTATTATTATATTCCTTAGAGTCAACCTTTCCTCAAATACTTAAGTGTCACCACCTTTATAAGAAAAACTACCATTTAAATAAAATGTACACTTTTATATTAAAGTATTTAATTTTCATATAATTAGACCCTATCGGTTATAACAAATCAAGGTTACTTTGGTTACTCGAATATTAATTGGTAGTAAGCTTACTTGATATTGATATATCTGTGGGCTTAGAAAGGAGGAAATCTGTTTATTCTCATACATCCTATCTCGGTTGGTAATAAAATACCTTCCATTTACTTACCAGTACTGCACTAAACGTCCGGTATAGATTGTTCCAAACGGGTCGCTTTTTGGGGAGTGTATTCCAAACGTCATACGGCGCTAACCATTTTGTATCAATGGCAAGATTGAATTTAATTTGTTTTTCAAAAGTTAAAAGAAACTTTATAGCTTGTTCTTTGTATAAGTCTATTAAAATTTTGTGATTTTTACAATATTAGTGTTTGTTTGTTATCAAGTTTTAATGTGTATGTGAACTATTTGCGACGTGTGATATCTAAGATAACCAAATTGAATTTTTAAGTTAGATTTTATTTAAATGTAATCTAAGTTACCTGGAGATACGATCGTAAACCTCCATATGTAAACAGTCAAACACAACGCAGTCTTACAGTATTCGAAACCTGATCTTCCAAGATGAGCTCAGAATTATAATATTATAAGTAGATACTTTATTAAAAAATAAAAGTTTAATTCAAAGAGCCTTTCTTTTATATTTTGCAATTTGATTAAACGGAAACAGTCTGATTGGTGCAGAGAAGAAGTCGAAATAATTCTAATAAATGCAAATGTTATTCAAACATTACAAAATCAAACCTAACAAAAAAAAAGACACTGAATTTATTTTGGGGGATAAATCTAAAGGATGGAAAATAACCGATCAAAAAGTAGATCAATGATAAGAAATAAACCATTCTTAAAATGTAGTAGGTAACGTATATTATTTCAACTCAAAAAAGAGTTATGTACGGACAAACTAATTGGTTGAAACGTAGGACTGGATTAGTTACGCGTCGCGTCACTCTTGAGATCTATCTAGGATAACTTGTGATATAAACTGGAGAAGAAAAGTTTCCCTCGGTGTTTGATAGATGGCCAACCCCAAATATTTAGAATCCAACTCACGTCTATCTTCCGAAGCCTAGAGGTTGTATGTTGCGTTAGATTTGTGCAGAAACCATTCAACTCCATGTCATAAAGTTTGGATTGTGATCACGCCAAAGGTTTGAATGTTTTAATAACTAATATAGAGCCAAATAGTCCAATAAACATATGTATTTTATTATATTTAACATATTTATCATGTGTCTACTTTGTTCCTGGAGTCTTGTTCATACATTTCACAAACCCAATAGAAAATTGTAGAGATAGCCACTTTTTCTCAGATCCAATCCAATTTATAGATCCCTACTTCTGCCAGGAAGTCTCAAGTTTCTTCCAAACGCATTTATTATGATCTCTTCTACAAAAGAGAAATATTGCCTCACATCTTAAAGGGAAAAATAAGAGTCCATGATAATAAAAACTAAAAGAGTTTTGAATTTAAAGACAAATTAAGCCTAACGATTATATAATATCTTACACATGTTTGTATAGAGCACCAACAACCTAATATAATATCAATCCAATAAAAATAAATTACACATAAATATATAAGTAAAAATATAAAATAATGTATAGCAATGAAAAAAGTATTGGATTAATACTATACTAAATTATCTGTCTTTCATGCGTACATGAGTAAAATGTATGGTCATTAAGCTAGTTTTTAAAATTAGAAATATTTTAAATTGTTAATATCAAGCCCATATTTTACATTTATTAATATATGATAGTATTTAAAAAATGTATATCTAATCACGCCGTTCCCTTACGGGGTAGGCAAGAAACTAGGCATGTAGCTCAAAAAACAATTCCATCCTAACTATCTTTCTCCACACTTAACTATGTTTGTATACTCCCTTCGCTTCAACAACATCCATACACCGAGTCAAACATGCTCCTTTATTCTTAAAATTATTAATGTATCTCTTTTTCACACATTCATCTACAACATTTAGCCACGTCTTACATAGCCTACCCCTTCCTTTTGATCCACACAATTTACAGTAGCCCCGTGGCTTCTTTGATGCTGACTGACAGCTCACAACTGACTTCTGAAAGTCAACATTTAGGTATGTACCTAAATTTTGACTGTCAGAAGTGACAGCTGCTAAACACATGTATTTGGAGATCATATGGTTCGGCGTAGGGATACATAATTTGGTCTGGTAACTTTTCAAAGACGTCAGCTGTCAGCACCAAATAAGTCATGGGGCTACTGTACCGTCACATATTTGCTTCGTCCCTCGATCCATACTCATCCTCTCAACAAGCCCAAACAAAAGTAAGACGCATCTATCATATTTACCAATTGTATTCTCTTTTAAACCGCACTCCTTCAGCGCCCATTCATTATTGACTCTGTCCATGTGAGTTTTTCTATATATTTCTTAGTATTTTGCTGGGATAAGGTCATTCATTAGCAGATAGAGTATTAAGGATGGTGAGCAGCATATGCATATAGCGCTTATCTAGCGGTCTGTTATTGGGATAAGTTTGAGTAACAATGGCTTAGTAAAGTGTTTCCCAAACATTTCCCAATGGCGTTCTACTGAAAAGAAAAACAACAAAAAAACACTTTTTTTTAAGAAAAATAGTATGTATGAATTAATATATATATAAACATTTTTATGATGGCTAAAATCACAAAGAGATCATAACAACTAACCTTCTTTAAAGATTGTTATAATATATACAATTTTAAGTATATACTGAATTACATTGTTTGGCTCGTAAAAACGCTTAGACCAACATTAGAAAAAAAAATAACATTCTACTTTACGTTATATTGCCAAGAAGTATATAAAGTTCCCGTATTTATATACGTTTTATTGTCGTGTGGTTGAATTCAATCGACATGAAATTTACCTACCCTCCATCACTGCCCTCACAGACGGAATTTCAATACATGCGCTCTGCAGCAGCTTTGCATGTTAGGACCCCATCCCCCCTTATCTCCCTCTCTATCTCTCTCCATACCCCACTAATATGGAATGGGACCCTTAATATGAGCCGGTGGAATTCAATCAGTCACCGTGAACACAACAGTAATTGGTAATCACGGGGAAAGGCTTCGTGCCTCTGTGAACTGCAGATAACTTTCATGCTAGGCTCTCGACACTAGTCCTCTGTTCACGTTACGTGCGAGGAACTACTCGCATTACGTTAGTCGGTACAGTCTCCTACTCGTGTCATGTTAATCAGTACAGTCTCCTACTCGTGTCATGTTGGTTGGTACAGTCTCTTACTCGTGTCATGTTGGTCGGTACAGTCTCTTACTCGTGTCATGTTGGTCGGTACAGTCTCATACTCGTGTTATGTTGGTCGGTACAGTCTCCTACTCGCATTACGTTGGTCGGTACAGTCACCTACTAGTGTCATGTTAATCAGTACAGTCTCCTACTCGTATCATGTTGGTTGGTACAGTCTCTTACTCGTGTCATGTTGGTCGGTACAGTCTCTTACTCGTGTCATGTTGATCGGTACAGTCTCCTACTCGTGTTATGTTGGTCGGTACAGTCTCCTACTCATGTTATGTTGGTTGGTACAGTCGCTTACTCGTGTCATGTTGGTTGGTACAGTCTCCTACTCGTGTTATGTTGGTTGATACAGTCTCTTACTCGTGTCATGTTGGTTGGTACAGTCTCTTACTCGTGTCATGTTGGTCGGTACAGTCTCCTACTCGTGTTATGTTGGTCGGTACAGTCTCCTACTCGTGTCATGTTGGTTGGTACAGTCTCCTACTCGTGTCATGTTGGTTGGTACAGTCTCTTACTCATGTCATGTTGGTCGGTACAGTCTCCTACTCGCATTACGTTAGTCGTTTACAGTCTCCTACTCGTGTTATGTTGGTTGGTACAGTCTCCTACTCGTGTCATGTTGGTCGGTACAGTCTCTTACTCGTGTCATGTTGGTCGGTACAGTCTCCTACTCGTGTCATGTTGGTCGGTACAGTCTCCTACTCGTGTCATGTTGGTTGGTACAGTCTCCTACTCGTGTTATGTTGGTTGGTACAGTCTCTTACTCGTGTCATGTTGGTTGGTACAGTCTCCTACTCGTGTCATGTTGGTTGGTACAGTCTCTTACTCGTGTCATGTTGGTTGGTACAGTCTCTTACTCGTGTCATGTTGGTCGGTACAGTATCCTACTCGTGTCATGTTGGTTGGTACAGTCTCCTACTTGTGTTATATTGGTCGGTACAGTCTCCTACTCGCATTACGTTAGTCGTTTACAGTCTCCTACTCGTGTCATGTTGGTCGGTACAGTCTACTACTCGTGTTATGTTGGTTGGTACAGTCTCTTACTCGTGTCATGTTGGTTGTTACAGTCTCCTACTCGTGTTTTATTGGTCGGTACAGTCTACTACTCGTGTTCCGTTTATTGGTTCAGCCTCCCACTCGTATTACGTTACTTGGTACTGACAATTATTCGAAATCCGTTGGTTTATACAATTATAATATTAAATTTACCTTTTTTGGTATTTTGAAAAGAAATTATTGAAATTTGGTATATTGGAAAATTCAACGTAAATAATACAATTTGAAGTTATTATGACAATGAAACGGCTAATTTAATTACATGGATGCTACTAGTACATTCATGCATATACTGAAGTAGAAGTTCCAACGCGGGACACATATTTACCAATACATTCGTAGTGCAGAACCGCAACTCACCTGAAAATAAACAACATTCAGCTATTAGTTTATACTGCATGAGTAATATAAAGTACATGAACAGAATTTGCTAATGTAAGATTTTGGTAGGAAGAAAAAATAGAAAATGCAAAACATTTTTAGTTTGCAACCAACATTGATGACATTTCACTACATCTATGATTAGTGTTATTTTCTAAGTATTGATAATATATATCAAAAGTGACTGCCACACAACATGGCATGATGTATTAATACGTGTAAGTAGATTTAGTATATATATATATATACACACACACACATACACACAGAAGAGATAAGTTTTGAGCTGATGCCCATTTAAATTCCATATTTTGACCAAACTTACTAAAAACTTCATCATCGTTTCAAACATTTTAATTAGTAATACAATTTGTTACTGCAGATTTTTGTTTTTATCAGAGGTTGACTCAGTTCTAGCAAGAAGGGTAGGCTAAAACCACCAAGCTTGTTATATATTCGAATTGATTTTGATATTTTTTAAATGATTTACAAATTTAAAGATAATCCAGCGTAACTAAATACAGAATAGTGTTAACACAATGTCTAGTTTTTGATGTAATAGTATTTCAGGCCTATAATAAATGACCTGTATAGCTCATTAAATAATATTCTATTATAATGCGTACATAGGCTATATAAATTAGTATATTTTAAATAGACTGGACATATGTGGCGTTGGAATAATATTACACAGGATATATGATCATTAATGTTGTCAAAAGAGTGCGTAATTTTTGTTCAGAGTTTAGTACACGTAGGTTCAAAAGGAAATTGTAAGAATACACACACACACACACACACACACACATATATATATATATAGAAAAGGCGGGAAGGGTAAATATATGTTAAAGGATACATCTTGATTCATAAAACGTCGTTGAAAACTTTGTAATAAGTTATATTTAAAATATATGTATTACATTTCAATTATATGTTAGTTTTATCGAAATGTCAATAATATTGGCGTGGTATTACTACTCCTGGATAGATCATCGCTAAGAGTATTTGCATACTAAGCCAAGGGTTCCAAGTTCGATTTCTGTGTCCAGGTGTCCTTTTTCAATTTAAAAAAATAGCTACAAGCAGCTTTTCCTAGTACACATTATAAAATAGGATGCGAAGGCTAAACGTTTAAAGGATGTGGAACAAATTTTTGGGGAAAACTGCCCTTAGTCCTCCCATCCGGGTTTCTAAACATATTTTCTACCCACCACGACTTTCCGGTTCAGAGTCCAGCACGTTTACGCTGACCTAACTCGTCCGTTTTGAATCGCTTGCAACCCAAAACCGCCAACAAGGTTCACACTCTGTAATCCTGCAGTGTTTGATCTACAGCCCAGAACATCAATATCCAATAAAGATGAGTTTCAGTCGATTACTTTGAACCGGCTTTTAGTCCCCCCCCCCCTTTTCCCCCTTATTTATGATTAAATCTGTCCTTGCGGTGTAATCACACACTTCCCCTTTCACCGAACAGTAAGCGGAGAGCTGTGCACACAAGGCATCGTCCCAACTACATCATCATCTGATCCGTTAGGTGATCCCAACGGTGCGTGTTTATCTTCCGTTGATAATGTTTATACTTTTAATCAGGATTTTTTTATAGCCACTTAACACACCTTAGGATACAAACCTCCAAAATCTACTAGAGCCCCTTAAGGAGTACACGACATCCTTTTTTTTTTAAAACCTACTTCAAAACCTTTACCTCACCCGAGTCTCGCTCGAGTTTACAGTCAATCAAGATAAATCAATCTGACAGTTATTATATTGATCGACGCCTTTCGAGAAGGACAGATTGGTGGCTCGCCTTGTATACTAAAAGTTAGGCGGAGTTTCGTACTTGGATGGATGACCGGACGTGGTTCGCACGATGATCGAGACATAGTTTTAGAAAACTAAACATCCAGGTGAGAATGATTCAGTTTGCCTTGTTACAAATACCTTTCAAGGTGCTATTATATGGAACCAACAATTTTATTTATCTTATAGCTTTTAACCAAAATACACACTATAAAACTGTTAATTATTTATTATTAAAAAGTTTACACTTTTCACAATTTTAAAATAAAATTGAACGATTACACTAAGATAAACAAATAAAACTTTCCTGCTAAATTTTTATTATTTATTCATATATTTTTAGAAAATAAGGGTTGATTATTGTTCCCTAAAATTAATGATAAGTTTTATGGTTAGTTGATAAGGTTAAACACACTTCAGTGGCCGAACGGTCTAAGACGTCATTCTCGTGTTAGACTGGCGCATTAATGACGGAGAGATCATGGTTCAAATCCCGATTGGATCTTTTCAAGGGTTTTTTCCTAGTTAGTTTCCTACTCTCCCTCCACGCAAATTCTAGTAGATAACCTCTAAAATACTTCCTTCCTTATCCTCAATCCTCTAAAGCAATTGCCATATAATGCGTATTGCCTGAACAAACAATAAAAACTTTCAGTAACTAGTATGTGTATTTTGTTTAAAGTTAGCAAGCTTCCTTTGAAGGGTTAACACCGTGGTGGAACTTTAAATATAGAATCAAAATGTAATGGTCAAGGTTAAGCTAAACAGACTTTACATACATATTAAGATCATTATATTGAGATATTTATATAATTCATATAAAACTAGCAAGCTTTACCCAAGCCAGTGTGCATGCCCATAAAGGCATCGATCTCATCCTGTCTGATATGCCTGTAACTAGGAAATGAGGGTTTGAATCCCGGCCATATGTACTGAGGTTTTATTTCCTAAGTGGTTTACCACTCTTTTCAAGTAAATACTGGCGTTTTTAATTCTAAAATTATATTTTTCAAATCCCTACTCAATTAGTGTAAATATGTGGGTATCCCTCACACCACGCACCCACAAACACATACAAAGACCAAACTAACAAGATCAGACTGTATTTTTTTTCTATTGATACTAAAAGCTACAGTTTTAAAAAAAATCAACCACTAGCATGCTAATAAAGTAAATCCACGGATGCTTTTAAATCTCAGACAAGTGTAGTGGCCATTGTTCTTGAAACTGACCACCTTGAATATATTCCTTTCTTCTCAGTCTATCAGCGCTACCTAGCAAAGCTCGTAGAAATCATAGCCTGTTGGTTCCCTCCAGTCCTAGTTCCATGACTTAACCGTATCGTTCATCCAGCGGTAGCAGTAGTTTACCGAGAGTATGTATGGAGCCATCCATGCCAGGAACTCGACGCTCCTGTCTTTGATAATTCAACCCTATGAAAACAATGCACGTCCCGATACGATCGATTTATAGCCGTTTGTAACAAAGCGCAGAGGAAGAGTTTAAAAACGGTGAAAATATCTTCAAACGTCATCAAATAAAAAGAGATAACTTTGTGTGAGTGTGTACCGTTAAAACGAGATCACAGAAAATACAAACTGCATTTAAATCTATCGTTACGGTACACAGCCGTATTTATTGATTACTGGTTGTGGTAGATAACTAGTAGTCTAACTAGATTGTAATTGTAGTAAAGACCCGTTTACACGATGCAAGTTGAGTTGGGCGAGCTCACTCGTATCGTGTCAACGGACTTAAATAGTATATGTTATTATTATTATTACTACTATTATTAGCACCGCGTCTTACTACCCGTTCGGGTTAAACGCACTTACGCTAATTTGTAATGGTAGGGTGATTGTGAGATGAAGTGGAGGACCTACAGTTTAACGTGGGATCCGAACCACGGTGTAGGCCTGGCATTCCCCACATTCATAAGCTGTGATTAATACAAGTATTGTCAGAGGTGAAGGAAGGGTTTGGTAATCAGATAAATCTGTGCCGGGACTGAGTATTGAACCCCGTACCCCAGCACAGAAGTCCGACACCTTAATCCTAGATCGCCAGGTCACCAACATTAGATTTAATATAATTATCACCATACTTTTTGATGGCAAGAACTAACACTAGGCTGTTTTAAAACGAAAATTGTTGTCATATTAATACATAAATTACATTCAAGATAATATTAAAGCAAGTAAGGTAGATAATCAATTTTTAACTAAAAATATTTTTTCTAATAAAAAGTATTGTTTAAATAATCACTATTCCCGAAAATATTATGATTGTATTGTATCTTTCAAACCTAAAATACGCCTTACTTTTTATGTTTTCGATAATATTATTTATAAAAACTTACCTTTTTTAACTATAAGCTATATTAATTTAAGTTTAATCAAGAGCCTTTGCAAATCTCTCGTTGAATTCCTTTAAACAAAGGATCAACCATTTCAATTATCTTTGGTGTTTGAAGAGTTAAACAAATCTTCAAAGAGATTGACGAAAGCGGTCGAGTAACCCCCACTCAAAGTGAAAACCAGAGATTTTCTTTTAATTACCAAGTCTTAGGGGTCATCCATGAGCCATGTAACGCTGTTAAGGGGGATAGAGGAATGAGAGAAAAAAGGAGTAACCCTAATGTCTAGATGGTGTTACATGGGGGGAGGGTGGGTACATCGCAATGTTAAGTAACATATCTTAAACTTTATAGTTTTGAAAAAATATTATTGTTCAGGTTTACTCGGTTTACAAACATTCATACAGATAGCTTCCGATTCTGGGTAGTATTAGATATGAGTTCCTCTTTTAATGTCACTAAAGCTTCTCTATATTATTATTATTATTATTATTATTATTATTATTATTATTATTAGCACCGCGTCTTACTACCCATTCGGGTTATACGCACTTACGCTAATGTGTAATGGTAGGGTGATTGTGAGATTAAATGAAGGACCTACAGTTTAACGTGGAATCCGAACCACGGTGGAGGCCTGGCATTCCTCACATTCACAAGATGTCTTGTCAGAGGTGAAGGAAGGGTTTGGTAATCAGATAAATCTGTGCCGGGAGCATCCCTATAAAAATAATTACATTCAGTCTTGATGTGTAAAGTTACGTAACACAGGTTTTAGGGAGGGAGGGGTCAGCCTAAATGTCTACTTGGTATCACCGGGAGCGTGTTGTTTGCACCCGTGTTGGTAGCGCCCTTTCAAAAAGCGCGGGCGTATGCACCCTCCTAAAATAAACCGTAAGTGTTCGCTCCCGTCGGCGAGTCAAAGCCTTAATACTAGCAACCGGAGGTCATTAAGAGGACGTATATAACGTTTATTTTTTGGTCGGTACCGTTTCAGAACGACTAGTACGAAGGAATGTCTGTGGGCTAGATTAGGTTAGGTTAGGTTAGTCATTTACTTTATATCTATTCTACTGAAGGAAAAATTAAACAAAAATCAAATGTTTTTTGAAAGGAAATAACATAGAAAAGTTTTATAAATACAAACATTTACCTTCCTTAGAACAATAAGAAATATTTGAATATACAGTGGGCGCAAACACACATGGTTCCTCCAGGGAGATAAGTGGTTAGATAGCAATAGTGTAGTTCCCCACGACACCTCAAGGAAGGGATTATAAGTAATCAGCTTGCAATATCCTAGTTCCTACATTTTTATGGGGAGAGAATTAAACACCCTCATTCACCATTCGCTGCATAGAAGTCCACCGGAACAATAGGAGCTTCGACTGGTAAATTACAAAATTAAATATAAACTAAATTCATGGAACATTTTTTTCGAAAGCGGATTAAGCCAGGTCTTGTGGAAAAACCATGGGGTCAAAAATCCGTAACGTCGTTTATGGATTACCCCTTCAGGTAAAAGGTGTTAATAAGGCTTGCATTATAGGTTCCAAAAATAATTTTAAGACCCGCATTGATGGACACTTGGACCGGCAGACTAATCTATCCTGGTTTGAGGGTGACGGGGAGGTTAGGGCGAGAATCCTGACCGAGTATACTGAGGATAGTTTTTACTAAGTGATTTACGATTCTCTATCAACGCGAAATCGTGTACATTTACTTTTTGAAGCATACTTTCCTCAGCTTTATATCATTAGAGTAATTAAAACGCGCAAAGACCGAACAAAAAAAAAGCCATTAAATGTTGCAAAACACAAAACAACTTATAAATATAAAATGGAACTTTCAAAAGGTTATTGTTTGAACTACAATAGGTTATTATTAACACATAAAGGTAAAGAGTCAAATAGTAATTCTACGTATTTGTTCCTACAGAACTAAATATCAACATCCTGTACTCATTCCGACGATGATCACCGCCAAACCCGCATCATTGTTGATGTGGGGTCTCTTAGGTGAGTTCATTTACAAAATATATACTTATTTAAAACTCAATAATTGCCGCACTTACGAAAGTATTTTGAACTACAGTAGCCCCGTGGCTTCTTTGGTGCTGACTGACAGCTCACAGCTGACTTTTGACAGCCAACATTTAGGTATAATTCCTAAATTTTGACTGTCAAAAGTGACAGCTGCTAAACACATGTTTTTGCAGATAATATGGTTCGGCGTAGGGATAAATAATTTGGTCTGGTAACTTTTCAAAGCCGTCGGCTATCAGCTGTGAGCAGTCACTCAGCACCAAAGAAGCCATGGGGCTACTGTAGTTATAGCCAGTATAGCTAGAAATTTTTTTTACACCTTATCCCTATGTTGAGTTAGATATTTCCAGTCCTCAACATTACTCCTAGACACGGGACACGCGTCCTAGGTTTGATTCTCGTGTTTAAGTGTAATTTTTTAAAGTAAAAAATATTTATAAGATAGAGTCGTGGTAATTATTCCTTTATCCAAGGCCTTTTCGGATGAATGTAATGTACAAGGGAAGGTTTATAATATGTCAGTACTATTCTGTGCAGTGTTATACCAATGTCTCGTGCACCCCGCATCAGGAATGTCAGTGCAAGATGATTACGATGACCTAGGTGAGAAGAGAGCGCTGACGGGTGTGGCGCAATTCACGACTGAAGTATATCAGGTAGAACACTTTGTTATAGATTACCGACAGCTATTAATTCCATGATATTTAATAGGAAGACTCCTTTCGACAACCAACAGTGACTGAAAGCTATTAAAATTTGGCATTCTATAAATGTATTATTTAATTTGTAAGTTAAAAATACTATCTGCTTCGGTGGCCACGTGATCAAACGCACTACTCTCGCAGTAAATTAGACTGCTGATGACGGGGAGTCGACATTCGAGTCTCGGTCTGGTGTACCAAAGGAGATTTTTTTTTCTCCAAAATGGTTTTCTATTTTTGCCTCCAAGCAAATGCGGATACGCTTACTCTAAATGTAACCTTCCTAATCCCTAATAATAGCATAATTAATGCATAGGCGTATAATCCTAACGAGTAGTAAAACGCAGCGCTAGATATTTTTTTTGTATAAATATGGACCATATATCGCGTACCTTTCCACCCTAACTTCTGTTACACAATATAGGGTGTATATATACACCCTATATTGTGTAACCGTTATTTTACGGGCCCACTCCATATATATATACATACTTTAAAACCGTTATTTTACGGGCCCACTATATATATATATATATATATATGGTGTGGGCCCGTAAAATAACGGTGTTCAAGTGGAGAAAATAAGATAAATTTAATGTGCTACGCAGATACTATTTATTTAAGGGGTAGTCATTTAATGTAGTTGGATTTATTTACTATAGTTATTTATTATAGCTACAAATAACATAATTGCTATAACCTGCTAATATATTTTTTACTTGGTAGTAAAAAATCTATTCATTCTCATTATAAATTCGCATAATCTACTCACAGCTATGATAAGTAAGTACCCGGCTTAACCCAGAGTGACCACTCAATGAAATGCGTGGTCACCCCGGGCAAGGCTTTTCTTTTCTTCAAACAGACAGAAAAAAAATCTTCATTTTATTTATTCGGTCCCAGTTTCTAAGCAATCTAAGAATTTTTTTTTGTATGTTCCGGCTTCAAGGTGCACATGTTTGTGCACAGGAGATGTTGATTTTAAAACTCCATACCTCTGCATTCGGTAGATATCGTACAATGCTCTTGAAAGACAGACAGATAGACAGAAAAACAAACTAAACAGTTTATTTATGTAGATATTTCGTGTTTCTGAAGATCAAACCGAATAACGTATGTTTGTCAGATAAAATGGTTCATGATCAAGGGTAGAATGAGGAATGTTGCAGGTGATGCGAGGGGTGATGAGGGGTAGTTTCGTGACGTGCCCCATATGCACGATATGGAATGTTGCGATGCTTCTACTCGGTTCCAAAGACCTTACACTTCTACAACTAAACTCGGCGCTCCATTTCAACCACGACCTGGATCAGTTCAAGATGGGGACACAGGAGTTCAGGGAGTTCCTGGAGGTAAGCTCATCAGCAGGGATTGTACGACGATCCAATCCCAATCTCTAGAGGTCTCTGAGCTTGGTGTACCAGGGTTCGATTCCCGGAATTACCAAACAATTTCTCATTTGGCGAAATTCAAGAGTTTTTCTTTTCACGGTAGTGAATTAATGTCAGGGAGAATGTGTTGTTAATGTTCTAGAGTTAAGTCAGTATGTAGGTCTTGCTATCAGTAAGTTGGGAAATTGCAGGTTAATCTCCCAAAAACCCTCTTCAGTACCCAAATGGTTTAAGGCGTCTCTCTCATATTATACTGGCCTGCTGATAACGGGGATATCGGGGTTCAAATCACGGTCTGGTACATTAAGAGTGGTTTTTACTAGAAGGCTTTTCCTCCCTCTCCTTCCACAAAAATGCGGGCATTTTACCTCTAAAAATGCATCCTTCTTCATCCTTACCCCATTAGAGTAATTATCATATATGCGTATCGCCTGAACAGGTAGTAAGACGCGGTGATAAAATAATAATCGGATGAGATAGATGTAGCTTGTATTTGAAATTAGACTAACATTGACTTGAATTTGGAGAAGTTGAGGAAACTCTAATTCCCCAGCACAGGTATCAGCATTGAATGTAAGACATCATTTTATGACGCAGAAATTTTCGCAAAGGCAAACAAACCTGGTGAGAAACTGAAATAATAAAAAAAATCATCAAGCCAAAAAGGTAGAATATAATTTGTTTATAATAATAGCCTTACTTTGTCTATGAGATAATCAATATTGTTGATACTTTGTACTTCAGTCGATGACCAATCAGAAAGGATCGACTGACTTGCATAAAATCTGACCCGGTAGGTTTTAAACAAGCTCAATTTCTGATGGTTTGTACCATTGCGATTTTACCATACCATTGAATGGAAAGTGTATTGCCTTAAAACTCTTATTTTGATTTCCCTAGTGGACATAAAAATACATATCACTAAATAAAACATTATTTCAAAAGAATAATAGCTTTATTATCACTTAATTGTTCTATATTCAATTTACCCCTACTCTTGATTAGATATATATGTATGCATGCATGCTGTGCATTTTACTGACCTTTTAGAATATCAGCAATTTAAATTGATGAAAATAAAATGTATGTATTTTTAAAAGAAATGCACCAAATTTGATCGCAAATAAGTTTTAACAGTACTTTTTACCTACAGCGTATATGGCCGAGATTTGAAGATAATTCCGATCTTCTGGACTCGGAATAAGCATACCAGTCGAACAAGCAGACTCTGAACTACCTCTTCCAGTATCTGTATTTGTTTTATACATGTTTTAAAATATTTGTTTCGAAATCACAAGATCTTAGTATATCAAGTTTAATATAATATGAGACATCCAGATATCCTGATAACCTTATCCCCCTGGTTATTCTGTCGCAGGACAATAGCAATTCCGTGTCAGCTGCCTCGGGAATGTTTCCGTCCAACTCCTTATCCCTGAAGCGAGGATTTGTGTCGGATGCCGGCACTTACCTCAACGCCGCCGTACATGCCGTGGATTACAACAAAGGAGATGAAGCGGCTACCGCCATTAATCAGTGGGCGCTTGAAAGAACCAACAGCACGATAGGCAACTTGACAAACGCCAGTAAGTTTACTCGTATTAGTATCAAGACGCTCCTGAGTCTAATAAGTTCTTCGAGATTGACTTTGTTCGAATCTCGGTTGGATGCATAAATAGGTGATTTTCGTATTGTGGTATATAACATGTTTTTATTTCCCTTATTTAGGCCAAAGTGAGTGTATATCCTATTTTGCTTCTTGCATAATATCTTAGGGGCTGTCTCTAAACTAGGCCACGTTTTTTTTTATCTTCTCTGATATCATCCACTTCTTGTTACACATTGCCACAATTTTGTTAACCCCTTTCTAATATGACGTCACACCCACCTTCCAATATTTAAATAATATTTTATTTCTAGCGCATGTATAACTCTTTGATTGAAACGTGTTCAGCAAATTCTACGATCGAAGTCGACGAGTCTATCGTCGTTTGTTTATACGTGCGCGTAGTAGAGTTTAAAAACACATAATGCTGCCCGATACGCTTAATTATAATGTGACGTCACGCATTATCTGTCTCCCCCTTACCCAACAACATGCTTAGTCACTCACAGCTTTACCCCACCTCCCCTCCTCTAATATGCGTACGTAGTTTATGGACAGCCCCTTACTTACTTGGTTACTTCCTTCATGGTATTCGGATCATAAAAGTTCATTGCTGCACTTATAAAAGTACTTCACATATCCCTCCTTATATTGAGCTAGTTCTATCCAGTCCCCCTCATCACACCCTATCCTTATATTGAGCTAGTTCTATCCAGTCCTCCTCATCACACCATATCCTTATATTGAGCTAGTTCTATCCAGTCCCCCCATCACACCCTATCCTTATATTGAGCTAGTTCTATCCAATCCTCCCCATCACACCCTATCCTTATATTGAGCTAGTTCTATCCAATCCTCCCCATCACACCCTATCCTTATATTGAGCTAGTTCTATCCAGTCCCCCCCATCACACCCTATCCTTATATTGAGCTAGTTCTATCCAGTCCCCCCCCCCCATCACACCCTATCTCATTCAGATCAATTCTAATGCTATCTTCCTCTTTTCATCTAAGTCTTAAAATTAGCTCTGGTAGTCAATAGCTTCAAGTTTTCCCATTATAATTTACAAAAATGTGAAATCACTTAGAAATGTGTTCTTTATTAGAATTTAAACCAAGCTTTGATTCTTTGGTTGCTAATAAATCTTTCTTAATGTCAAAAAAGTTTTTTTTTATGTATACAATTCTCTTTTTTCACGTATTGTTTTAAAAAGAGCTTATCTGAATTTATTCCAGGCGAGCTTCGGGCTAGTATGAATATGCTTTTAATAAATATTGCATACTTCAAGGGGAAATTCGAAACCAAATTTGAAATCACACAACCAAAGAACTTTTTTGTGAAACAAACTCTGCGTAAAAAGGTAACCATGATGAAAACAAATGTTGAAACGCTATACGGGGATTACGAAGACTTGGAAAGTAGAGTAATACAGTTGGATTTTGATGAGGTAAGATAAAACACAATATTACTCCTTAAAATATTATACTGCATGTGTATTTTAGAATGTATTGTAAGTTATGTTCTTAGTTTATTTTATCTGTGTCACAGACATATTTAATTTGATAGTTGTCAGTTGTGTTCGCAGATAAATGGCAGCTATTAATCAGATAAATGTGTTACATATAACATAATTATTCAGATTTATTCCAATTTATAAGCTAGGAAGATTATTATGACTCGATCTAATACTTTGATTTGATGTTTTTTTCCACAGCCGTTAGGTTTATACTCATGTTCTGAGTTGTTCTTAACAAAGTTTTTTAAACAAAAATAATGTTCATACGTATTTGGCTAAGCGGTATCGATATATTTATAGGTGACCTGGCGGTCTAGGGGTAAGGTGTCAGACTTCTATGCTGGCGGCCAGAGTTCAATCTTCGGTCCCAGCAAAGATTTATCTGATTACCAAACCCTTCCTTCACCTCTGACAAGACATCTTGTGAATGTGAGGAATGCCAGGCCTCCACCGTGGTTCGGATTCCACGTTAAACTGTAGGTCCTTCATTTCATCTCACAATCACCCTATCATTACACATTGGCGTAAGTGTGTATAACCCGAACGGGTAGTAAGACGCGGTGCCAATAATAATAATAATAATAATAATAATATATGTATGTATAAGCTCAATTTATATATATATATATATATATACAAATATATATGTATTTATATGCTCAATTTATAGCAATGTATTAAATTTTAAATTCAAGATGAGGCGAACACTTAACTAAATCGTCTAGTTTATCATCTGAAGTAACTGGAATGTATATACGAGAATTATTTCAACATTTCAATAGGAATATGAGTAGAAGGGGAGAGGGGATAAAATCCCACCCTCCCTCCTCGCTGATACACCAGCAGTTTGATTTTACATATATTGTGGCGTCATCATCTAACTAATGGTTTTATAGTGAACTCATTAACTTTAAGCTTTGGTTTATCATGAACTTACAATGAGTTGTTGATTATATTTTCACTAAATGATCAATTTCATGAGTCATGAACGAAACATAATTAATAATTCGAAATTACGTTTCTTTTAATTAGTTATAAAGAGTAATAAAATATTGTTTACCCAGGACAACATTTTTTATATCTTTGTATTATATATTATTCCTATCATATAATTTAATTTGCATATTTATTTTAGTAGCATTATTATTAGCACCACGTCTTACCCGTTAGGGTTGTACGCACTTACGCTAATGTGTAGTGGTAGGGTGATTGTGAGATGAAATGGAGGACCTACAGTTAAACGTGGGATCTGAACCACGGTGAAGGCCTGGCATTCCACATATCCACAAGTTATGATTAATACGTCTTGTCAGAGGTGAAGGAAGGTTTTGGCAATCAGATAGATCTGTGCCGGGACCGAGGATTGAACCCCGTACCCCCAACACAGAAGTCCAACACCTTACTTCTAGGCCACCAGGTGACCAATTTAGTAACAAAAAGTACCATTATCACTACATTTTCAACTTGGTTTTATTGAAATCAGCTACCATAAAATTTTTGTTTCAGAATTCTGACTTTGATTTTCTTATTTTCCTTCCTTACGAAATCGATGGTCTTTCTTCGGTTGAAGAAAAGTTACAAAGGGTTGATTTGGGCACCATTTTTCCCGACGAAATTGTGATTGCTAACATATGGTTGCCAAAATTTGAGCTTACCACTAAATTCCATTTTAAAGAAGTTTTGGAAAAGGTAAAATATGAAGTATAAATAAACGTTTACATTGTAAAAATCCATGTTATTAAAGTAGGTAAACTCTAATTTTCTTACGAATTGACATATCTGACAGCTAGAAAAAAGTTAGTTGGGCTACTTTCACTTATTTACACGTAAAGCTATGTAATCTACAGTTGTCGCTTTTGATATATATGTATATATATATATATATAATTAATACTTATAAAATAATACCAATAATGTAGTGTTTGTATTTTCTAAAATGTGCTACAAATGTTTATTCGTAATAACATCAAGGTATAGGTAGGAGTTCTCGAGAGACCTAATTAGTCGATAGTCGTAAATCTCTTCATAAGAATGCGCGATGAAAAGTTATGTTTCTCTTGAGCAATTTTTTAGAAGTAAGCCCAAGTCAAATTAATGAGAGTTTTTACTGAAATAAACGGGTGTCCATTTACATTACACAATAAGTACTTCTGATTAGGTTAAATATGAAACCTATACACTTGTCTATCGAGTTCAACTTTCATAGGAAGGACAAAGAGATAGCTAGAAATGTAACTAGATCTACTTTCACGTAATGTTATTTGCAGCAGTCACTTTTGATATATATCAGTACCTATAAAATAACAATAATAAAATGTTATCCATGTTGGCTGGAAACAAAAAATGGGCTTTTTTAAAATAAAATCTTCTTTATAGCCATAGTCAAGTGATTTTCAATCATAAATTTTGAGGACTTGTAAAGAATCGATTAAATAATAATAATAAATATAGTATAGTAGAATTGTATAAATATTGATGGGGAAACAATAAAATTTATATTTTCTAAAACGCCTTTTCTCCGAATTCTTACCATAGTTAGAGTCTTATGTTTGACGATGATAATATTATTTAAAATGATTATAATTATTTGTTGTAGATCGGCCTTGTAAATATATTTCTAGACCCAGATTTTTCTGGCATCATCGACGCTACATCCAAGGGTGTCAAAGTCGACTCCGTCATACAAAAGGTCACGCTGAATATCAACGAAGAGGGAAGTGAAGAAGAGGGGGAGGAAGAATGTGAGTAACTGTGTGGTCATCCGGCATTAATTATTGTCAATAATGGTGAGCTACCACCATTTAAAGATTTCCTTTCAAATACCGGAAGGGCTTACATTCTTTATTTTTCTGGCTTTTAAACAGGCTCATGTAGGCCTGTTACATTTATATTGATTAAAAAGAATATAGTACGACACCTTACCACACTCACTTGCGTGTTTGCACACAGAGATAAAAGTCCCGGGTTCAATTTCCGGTATATATAAAAAAAAATCATTGGTGAAATTGAAGTTTCCCTTTTATGGTGATGAATTAACGCCTGGGGGAGGGGAGGGGGGGGGCGAGGGGGTTGGTGTTGTGTCTGTTTAATTTAGTTTATAAGTGGTATTCAGATATAATCAGTCGATTCAGAAAAGTTATCTTAAATATATTTAATGAAAACTAAACAATAAACTTGTAGAAGAGCATTTATTAGCAGAATAATAGTATTTTGAAAAACAGATAGAGGTTAAACAGTTCGCTGTGGGAATTAAAGACAATAATTGTGCAGACCAAACAGAATTAAAATACCTTATCCAAAAAATAGGCCTCTAAAAATAAAAATATTTATCATGAGTTTTTTTAACACCACGTCTTACTTACTACCTATTTGGGTTATATTACGCTTAAGTACTAATTATGCTAATGGGTTAGGTATGAGGAAGATTGAATTCATATGAAATGTACCCATATTTGAGTGCAGGGAGACGATATAACCATTTAGTAAAAACCGCACTCTCAGTAAACCCGAATGGGATTCAATACCCGTTCTACCCGCCAACGGCAGTCTTAATATAATGCGAGAGTGATGCCTTAGTCTATGAGGCCACCAAAGCAAGCTACACGGTATTAATTTACCTAATAGAGTAGGGATTAGAAAGATATAATTTATAGAAAGTATAATCTCATTGGTCAGAGAAGAGCGGGAAACTCTTTGAGAAAAGTATTCCTCAGTACACCCAATAGATATTCGAACCCCGACCTACACGTCAGCAGTCAATAAGACTAGATGAGATTTACTTTTAGACCACGTGCCCAAGGCAACAGTGAATTATTATTAATATTGTATAGGCTATAGAATTAATAAACATACAATATAGGCATATTCCTTACATCCATACAAGGCGACCCTTTTGCAGTAGACTGGGCTGCCGGTAAGGGAGATTTTGGGTTGCGGATCCTGGTCGGGTGTAATGAAGCTGCTTTTTCCTCAAAGTGTTCCACTCTTGCTCGACGCGAAATTCCAGTACATTTCCTATAAATCCTACATTCTTAATTTAAAACCTAATAGTGTACGTGATAGGATATCCCGAATAAGTAATAATAAACAGTGAGAAAACTTATCGTTTATGTTAAACATATTATGTTGACAGTGAACTAGGATGTATTGTGTTTTAAATCACTTAACATGAATTTAGAATGTTCGAAAACAAGGTGTTTAGGACGATATTTGGTCCAAAAAGGGATGAAGATATTGGGGAGTGAAGGGAATTATATAATGTCGAGTTACACACCTTGTACACATAACAAGACATTGTTAGGATAATCAAATATCATAGATTACGGTGGGCAGGATATGTAGAGCAAATGGAATCATCTATAGCCGTGTTCAGAATACTAACTGGCAAACCCAATGGGAAGAACTACACGCAGACGGGAGGATAACAGAATGGACCTGAAACAGATAGGGTGTAATGAGGTGGACTGGGTAGGAATAGGTGACAATGAACGTTTCGAGTTACTAATGTCATAAAGTTAGTAAGTAATACAATAATCTTTCTATTCCAGTGCAAGACACATCTAGTGAAGCTGACAAAAGCGAAATAAGGAAAATAGAGTTCCGAGCTAACCATCCGTTCCTGTTTGTGATAAGAGATACTGTCCACAATATGGTGTTCCTCGTTGGTCGGTACACCGGCCCCAGTGATTACCATTGGCTATATTCAGCAACAAGTTCAAACGGTTTGCAATTGGAAGTTTAGGAAATACTTATGATCGTAAAACTGATACCAAGAAGCTACATTTGAGTGTTGTTTTTATAATTGCTGTCCAGTGAAAGTGTGTGAAAAGATTTTTTTTTAATAATACAATAAAAAGGCGCGGTTTTATATGTGATATAAATTCAACCGAGACCCCAATAGACTATCGTTCGTTTTTCCGCGAAATATTCACGCGTTCATCGGGAATGTTGTTTTTTTTCCCGGCTATACATAAACTAAACTAGGATTTAAAGAACACTGCGAAGTTCCGAAGATTCACTGTTAATTTTGTATTCTGGAAAATACCACGGACTATGTTTTTCTAAATAAGTTTTTTTTTGGTAAGGAGGTATTAATCTGTGAAGTGATGAAAGACTAAATCTATTAAATTGGATTATTTGTGTTTCTCTTTAGCACGGATAATAGAGATTATCAATAAAGTAACACCCACTTTTACGACACAAGAGAGAACGAGTATAGAAGATAAATATACATACTTGTTCACAGAGCAGAGGTGGCTTTATTCCCAATAAATATGGTATTATTTCTTACTAGAAATAAAATATTTGTTAGGTATTTAATAATATAGCATTTTCACCGAGTTCTACATATTTTTGTTGGATTAAGAGTGAAGAATTTATATATATATAAATTATTCATCCTATCTTACTACCCATTCGAGATATGCATTATAATTATTATTATTATTATTAATATCATCACCGTGTCTTACTACCCGTTCGGGTTATACGCACTTACGCTAATGTGTAATGGTAGGGTGAATGTGAGATGAAATGGAGGACCTACAGATTAACGTGGGATCCGAACCACGGTGGAGGTTTCGCATTCTACACATTCACAAGTTGTGATTAATACACGTCTTGTCAGAGGTGAAGTAAGGGTTTGGCAATCAGATAAATCTGTGCCGGGACCTAGGATTGAAGCCCGGACCCCCAGCATATCGAGATATACACTTATGTTATCAGTGAGCTAATGTGTTAGGGATGAGGAAGGTTATATTTTATAGGAAGTGTACCCACATTTTTGTGAAGGTAGAATGGATAACCATTGTGGAAAAACCAATCTCAGTACACCTGATCAAGATTCGAACCTCAATATCCCTGTCATCGGCAGTCAGGTCTACTGCAAGAGTAGCGCCTTTGAGCATGCAACCAGCGAAGCAGATTAAATATAATCATAACATATAATGTTTATTAGCTTTTAAAATAAATGAGTCAGAGTAATTAAATAAGATGGGAGAGTATATTATTCGGTAATGCAATACACTTTTTTTTTATTTGCCAACCAATTATTATAATATTGCAATAACATATGATTCCTCAAGAATAACAAGACAAACAATATTTATTTTCTATTATAAATTATTTGTTTCTATAAAACATGTGTTCATAAGATGGATACCTTACCAGGGCAAAAACACAAAATGGGCTGACCGCTAAACCAGGAGCTAATTTGTTCTTCCCTAAATAATTAATTCACTTTTTCACACGCACACTCTCTCACTAGCTCACTCGCTCACACACTCACTCTGTATGTGCTAACACAAATGTTGGTCGTGATATGTTTTCCATCCATCGAGAGCAGCGGTCGCCCTCAGCCCTTTGGCTGGTTGATGTCACCCATCAACAAACACCATTTGGGGGAAATAACATGTATAGGGCAGTCTTTAAAGGGAGATTATTTCCAGCTGCTTTCCGCGCCTAATTTCTATCAGCGAGCGAGAAAGGGCCTACAAATTTTGTAGGAAACATATCTCCTAAATATTAGAGGGATATCTTTCATGCTACAAACGGCAAAGGAATGACGGCTTTACTTTCCCTCAGAAGGAAGTTGTGCAACGGATTGTTATAGTTCGGTAACAATCCGTCGACCTCAACCGGGTTATATATAAATCACCCTTGGTGGTCTTGGGGTAAGGCACTCGCGTAAGGACCCAATTTGTTCACGGGTTCAAAGTCAGCCGAGGTCGACTGAATTTTACCTAGCGATGAAAATCCGTGACAAAATTTCCTTTGGAGGGTGAGTAAAGATAACTTATGGCCAACAATATATTATTTCATATATCTATAGTTAAATTAGCTTATAAATTAAATAAAATATATATGTGTGTTAGTGTGTAGGCGTAAGAACTCAAAAACCAAGAAACATAGAATGCCAAAATTTGGCATACGTATTTAAGGTAGCTTGTGGATGTGCATCGGGGTTGTATATTTAAAAAAAGAATTGTATCTGTTTGTAGAATGGCACCTTAAAACAAACAAACAAACAAATCATGTTAAGTTTGTAATATATAAAATGTACACGCTTTTCAATATCTTCATTTGTTTTCTATCTATCTTGATGACCAAAGTAAAAATTAATATCAACTTAAAATACAAAGAAGAACTACAGTAGAGATTTCAATCTTAAATCCAAAGAGAAATTCTGTTGGATTTAGTTTGCTATGGTTGGCTGTTTCATATTCAAATTATAAGGTATATTCTTGTTTTTATTTTATTTTAAATTTACATTGATGATAAACAAATAACTTATTCCTTTGAGGTGGGAATATAGGATACGCGAGAAAAGGCGGTGTTGTTATATCAAAAATGGAAAAAAACAAACATAAAGTTTAATTTCTTCACATGGTGATTAAGACTTTTCCATGAATCTGTCAGGGATGTCCTAAAATTTAATGACAACTTTTTCTATTAATTTATAAAAGTTTGTCATCTAATGCCGCTATGCTCATAGCAGATATTCAAGAACTGTTGATATCACCATGAGAAGAAAATTAAACTCTATGTTTATACTTTATACTTGAGCAATATTTTATTTATTTTAGTCAAAAAAATGTGTCATCAACAACTTAAGAATATTTATTTTTTACTTTTACATTATTTTCTATCCTGAAGCTTGAGATCACGTGAGTGCATGTTCGGGAAACTACAAAACCAAGAAACAGAGAAAGATAAAAATTGACTAAGACCTTCTTAGTTTAACTTCAGAGTGTACACCCGTGGTGTATAGCTTTTACATAATATATTCAGAGCTGAATGCCTTATACTCCTTGATACCATTATGGGTAGCTCCAAAACTAATATATTAAAATAGAAATAGGAAAAGTTTAATATCCATATGATGAAACCTGTTGGTGTGCACCTCAAACAAAGTTTATTTACTCGTCTATATAGCGAGCCTGACACACTTGACCTCTCGACCACCAGTTCGGGTGCCAATTAAAAAAACTACGAAATTACAACTCTTAAGTTTGGCATACTCTCACATACTTCATCCAACCTTAGGTTATGAACCTTGAGAATATTACGTTAACAACATCCCTAAACTACATTTTTTTACGAACTAATTATTATTATTAGTTTTGTCTTACGGCAGGTCCATTACGTTTGTCAGTGAACTTTGACCGCCTATGCGCCCTGTCCTCTGCCTCCCCATTCAGCTCCCGGGATTGTCTTCTTTCCTTTGAGTCATACAATATTTGATTCCTCCTTCTTCCTAAATTCCTCTTTCCCTCAACCGCTCCTTCTATGACGTCGTGCAGAATATAGTTCCTTCTAAAAACACCAAGTAAGTGGAAATTATTTATTAAATTGAGCCTGTAAGTACTCCCACTTAAACTATAATAATCTCAAACTTGGTAAATTCCATAGATAGATATTAAAGGAGCGGTTGGTAAAACATAGTTACGGAACTTGATGAAAACTCCTCCAAGCTCCATGGCGTGAGCCCGCAAGCATACCAACCCAGCGGCCGTCACCGTTAGCGATGATAGTGCCAACCTTTGCGGATATAGGGTGTCATGTTGACCTCCGGTCATTATTTTAAGTTTTTTTTATACTGGAGCCAATACTTCATTTTCAAGTAGTTTCTCATTTGGCTGAGTTCGACTCCGTTCCAGACTCGATGCTTCAAAGAAAGATTCTGGATGCACCGAGGATCAAACAAGTAAACCTCTAGATCTGTAGCTAAAAACTCTTGACCACTAGATCACATAAGCGGTATGGATCTTTATATCAATACAAATTAAATTTGACAATAATGTAATATTGATGATTAAATTTAAACACGCTATAGTTATATTTAATTACAAATAATTATTAGATTGGCTCTACACTCGCATTCAAAATGTTGAAACTTGGTGCGTAATTTAATCCACGATTAAGACCGACAAGAATACATCTAAAAACCCACTTTTTTTGTGTATTTTTTAAATTAAAGTTTAAGACGAAGGAAAACTCCTTTTGTGATATACGTTCTTATCAAATGATCTACTTGAATATGCATTTTTTTAAACAGATATGTATTTATTTATTTAATTACAAACTATAGAAGTAAAAATTTTCAAAAATTACTTACATTTGTCTTTGGAACTTTTACAAAAGGGTGGTAAATGAAAAAAATGTTTTGCATCAGATACCAAATGAAAATATGTAAGAAATGTATATTTGTAATTAAAAATATATCTTCTTAACATAAACATGAAACTAACAATGTTATGTATAGTAAAAAAAAAAATTTAGAAGGTTGCTGACGAATGAATTAAAAAATCTGAATGGATAGTTAACCTTCAAGCAAATGATATAAGTTGTGTTACAATAGCTATGGATAAAATGGAGCTCATAAAATACTCATTTTACTATAGAACACTTCCTTGGTAATATTAATTAGCATAATTAAATAGGAAGTAATATAAAACTTGACACTTCAGTTATTTTTTCAACTCTTAAAGACCATATTTAAATTAAGTACAATCATTAGTCTATTTTCCTATTAAAGGTTAAGGTCTAAGTAGAATATTTTTTTTAATCATCAAAAGTTATCTTCTCATATTTTTAAAGTATAATTTTACCATTAAAAGATAAAATTTGAGTTTGATTACGTATATTATTTATTTCAGAAACACCCAATAGTTTCGTGTGCAAAAGGTAAATATGTCATTTTATTTTTACAAAGTGAATATTTAAAAAAGAAATTATATTCTACGCTTAAATAAAGCAGATAGTAAAATGCTAGTTAGTAAATAATATGAGGCCGCAGAGTAACTAAAATAATGTAAAAAATATTGACTTTTTTTATCAAATTTTAAATTTATTATATGTTTTCAATAAGAAATACATTATCTAGCAATGTTTGACTACAAAACAATTATGTAAAATAAATATAGTATGTATTTCTGTAATCAATATTTAAATATATTTTTAAAATTTCATATGACAAAAAGAACATATATTTAAAATAACTTTTTATTATTTAAGTTATATTTGAAAATACCAATTTTTCATCATAAGTCCTATATTTGCTTGATTTTCTATTTATGCAAATATAATAAATATATATTGTTTTTTTATTGTTTGAAAGGTAAACATATTTAAACGTCTAAATAGTCTAATTTAGAATTTATTATCCATGACTCTTTTTGCTTGAATAAAATAACCGATTTTATTTATAATGGTTACTGGCAGATTTGGCTACCATGATGGTGGTACTTATTTTGAACTGTAGGATGGATAGGATACGGGTTTGGGGGGTGGATATAGATTTTAAAAAAAGGTGGTATAGTTTGAATTTTGACTAAGATCATTGAAGTGTTTTTTTTGTTTGTTTTTTTACAATTAGTGGTGGTTCATCCCTCTTCTAGAAGAATCTTGGTTAATTTTCTTGTACTGATCAGACTTGACCTTAGCCCCTCATATTAAATCGTTTATACCCCCTCAATAGCCTATACGATATTACTATACAATATACATATTGTCGAACTAGAATTGAGTTAATGATGCTGAAACATTGTTATTTTTCATATTTATTTAACTAAAAAAGAATATGAACAAAACTGTTTCATGCTCCTCAAAACACTAGCGGCCAGTAAAAATATGATTAATGAGTAATATATTCAGGACTGATAGATATTTATTGATTTATTTCAGGGGAAATTTTATGCTGATTCATTAAGTGATCCAATAAATAATCCAATAAATGATTCAATACATTCCCCTGAAGATGAATTTGAGCAAACGTTATAAAACGAGTTTCTATGAGAGATAATTAATTTAAACAGACACAGAAGACTGGGATAGCCACTTTACTTTGACTAAGGTAGCCTGTTTGTGATATCATATTATGGATATTAAGGTAGTATTAATAATACTATAGGACGTTTTAAATTAAAATAATTAATTGAATGAACGTGAATTTTGAACCTTTCATTTTGGTTTAGTGAAATCTTTATTAAATATCATAATATATTCCTCAACAGATTAAATACCTTGCATTGGTTAGATAAGTTATATAAATATACATTTAAATATGAGAGGACAAATTGTTTAAAATTAATTAAAAATATTTTTTTCCAAATATGGCCCTAACTAAACACTTTCTATAAATTTTAGTCTGATTTTAATTTTTTCACTTTGTATGATACTTGTAGCCTATTAGAAGAATTTACAATCTAAAAAATAACACAATTTACATATTATTTTAAATTTATTCTCTCTCAAACTCGGAAACAGCCCTTACCTGTAATTAGCGGAACGGTTCAATTTTTTCTAAGCACCACGTCTTACTACCCATTCAGTTTATACACTTATGTACTAATTACGCCATTGAATTATGGTTGAGGAAGGTTTAATTTAGATTAAGTGTACCCGAATTTGCGTGGATATAGATTGGAAACCATTTAGGAAATACCACTCTCAGTAGATCTGACCGAGATCAAACCACGATCTCCCCGTCATAAGCAATCTAGTTTATTGCAAGAGTAGCACCATAAACCATGCGTCCACCGAAATGGGTAGGCTTAAATTGATCAAAAAGTAGACCAAATAAGTTAAATGATTTCATTATCGAATTGTATTTAATGTCACTCTTCTTTAAATATGTTTGAGTTATCTGTAACTTACCTGAAGGTAAGTCAAATAAGGAAATGAGTAAATAAGTTTTTAAGGTGTACAGTCATTTTCTTGGACAAAATCTAATGAAAATAACTATATGAAAAGCCAGTATCAGTAACGTTAACTGGGATTTAAATAGAATGTCATTTTAAAATATGTATATACCGATAGTCTGTTTTCCCACAGATATGAGGGTGTCTGATTATATTCCCAGCACATCATGAAAACTATTACTATTTAAATTAAAACTTCCATTTTCACAATGATTAATTAAGGTAGAAAGAATGGGGGGTAGTGGTGATTTTAGAATTAAGTAAGTTTGTGAGTAGTCTGCTGATCCACTCAATTTGTTCATAAAGAGCAAATCCATAAGTATAATACAATATAACGTAATCACTAACTTCTAAAAAAAACACTGTCATGGAAATAAAACCTTCCTATAAAAGTGTATATATTATAACAGAATTATATTAAATGATAATGGAATTCATTCAGTCATATCTTGATGTGTTACTTTAAAGTTTATAGCCGGTTATATATATAGGCAAAATATAATATTTGTCTGGCACTTTTAATATTTTAACATTAATTAAATTACACTTCAATAGCTGTTATTGTTAGCTTTTGCCATAATGAAATAAAAACCAGTATGTTAATAATTTGGTTTTCTTGTCGTCACATAATTATTCTTGTCTAATTTAAGCCATTTTTCAAAATCATTGGAATCTTAAGTGCGTTTAATATGAGTAGACTAACATTAAAAACTTATCATTTAGTAAAAATATGTTTTTTATAGATACTGTATATAGGCTAATAGAGTTAAGTAGAAATTTATTGAAATGATCATTTCTACTTTGGGGACGTTTAAGGTATGCTTTTCTTATATTCCAAAATACTTAAGTCCAGTTTAAACAGAATTTCTTAATCTGTATGGGTGAATAACTAAGTATTTATTACTATTATGTACTAGAATGTCAAATTGTCTAGTCACTCTTGACCTTGAAACAGTCTACTCAAGGAAGAACGAGAATATAAACAAAAAATATTCTGGTCTATATGTGTTTTTTCATTGGCCAAGATCCACCACTTGGTTCAAAAACTATAGCACAGACATAGACATAAACAAAAGTTTAATATTTGTTTAACTAGTGATATATCGCTAATTCTTGTTTATGAGTTATGTTCATTTGTTCTCTTAAGAAATAGTTTTTGGTGGTGTACTGTAAAATTTACCATCCTCATTTAGTTCTAAATATCTTGAAATATGGCTAAAAGATTACTAACTAATCAATTTAACTTTAATTTCAATTATTTACATAAAAAAGGGGAAATAAATATCTGAAAATATATTCAAACCATAATAATACTTGATTAAGTTTAATTAAATAAATAACTTAATATCAGTTCAAGGATACTGATAGATTTTAATCACATTTTTGTCGCGTTTTTCTGAATTTTTATTAGGTTCGAATTTAAAATAAAATAAATTAATATATCTTTTATTTGTATTGTTTTTGTTAATATATTACACTTTCAATTTATAGCATTTATTAATGTTGATAAAACTGTTAGGTTGGCTTTCCGTTTGTGATAAACTATTTTAAATAGTATTAAAAATCAACATTAAATGCGATTATAATGTTTATGACAAATTCCATTTCAAAATAGAATTAAAGGTGAACATTTAAAGTAAAGTTTAATCTAATTTTTTAAATCAAATTTTATCTCGTGCTTTGATTATGAATAATATGAGGGGTTTTATAATAAAGGTGATAATAAATTGGTATGTTTGTATGCTAGTATATATTAGAGTAACATAAAATTAACTATAGTAGCAAGTTTATTGTTCGGTTTATTTGAACAGCTGTGATAAAATAAAACTGGTAGATTATTCATATGTAAATAGTTTATTTAGCCATAATGTTGGATTTCAGAACTTGTTACTATGTTTCAAACAGAATGTGTGTTGAGTGTTTACTTTAAACGACATTACGATTTGTATAGTGTATAGCGTAACCATATTTTGCTATTAAATACAACAACAAAAAATAGTAAATAAATTTAATTAATTTTATGTTAAGAGTTAAAATTTGTTATTAGGTGACACGTCAAAATAATTGTAATAGATCAATTTATATAAATATACACTTTATTAAATTTTTTGATCATATGAGATGACAAAAGTATCTACATACCAAGAACTATTAAATTTTTGTGATTCAACAGATATTAAAATGTCAAGGAACAAATATTTGTTTAGTGAGTGCTGTGAACTGCAAATTTGCTATAGTGTAGTAAAATGTATTGAAGATATTGAATATTAATTTAATTCAAAGATTTATTTTGTGAATCCAAGTTAGCCAGTAATCGGATTAATTGATGCAGGGGCCTTCAATTCCACAAAATTGTCTAAATTCGTCAACATGTTCTACGTAATACGTATTTACATGCAAGAAAACATGTTTTTACATTTGATCACAGCAACTGACAGAAATTGGGAATTGACGTTTCACTATGTTAAAAGGCTGTGAAGTTTTACTATGCACTGAAAAATATTAGGTGAGTAAAAGGTAGGCCAACGCTTCTGGGAAAATTAAATTATTTTTAAAATTTTAAATATAACCTTTAATTGAGATTGTTTCTTAAGTTAGACTTTAAAAGAAAAACAAACTCTACTACAGCAACAGGTTTAATAGTAACATTATTACTATGAGATAAATATACACCAAAGTATAATACATACATAAACAAAACTGAAATGTATTTTCTCATATAAATCTTCCAACTCAAAAGAAAGCAAAGAAATATCTTATTCAAACGAAAGAATTATTACAATAATTTTGGAGATTATGTATGAGTACTCAGAGAAATAAATAATAAGTAGTTTCGATGTAAATCAAAGTTCGCTATTATATATCTTAAAAATATTGAAACTATTGGGAATATTAGACTACCTTAATTTATAGAACTTAGTTGACCATGCGTGTTTGGAATCAATACAAAGTTGGTCAACCTGTATCGGTGACATCATCGGATAGATTTATAGTTTTGAGATTGACACAGGATTGAGGCCACGACATGGCTTGTAGCCGGTATTGTCTAATCTCACCCTGGAGAAGATCACGAGGATACTATAGAGGGGAAACATTCAAGTAGTTCAAGTTGGAGGTAAAAACATCACACATCTCGCACACGCTGAAAATGGTTACCTTATATTCAGTTCTAAAAACAAACCGAGGCGTATGAGCGATACTCTAGAAACCGCAGGCAGAATGCTTGATGGTAATTGAGGAAAATACTTTGTATCTACCCCTCCGTTGACCGCAAGAAGATCCTCTACCATCGCAAGTGGGAAAAGGGTCATACAAAAGAGAACACGAATTTAAAAACCCTAAGGAAATGTTTGCAGAACAAATATCGAGTGGGAGAGGTTACAAGCTGGGAATCGGTATTACTTCATCCGCAGTCAACTTCTGAAATTAAAGAATCTTTACCGAGAGCTAAAATTTACCGTTAGTACAACCAGTAGATATAAATGGTTGCCTTGCATATGATATGAACAGGTAAGTGAGAGGCGATGCTATTATATACATTCATGTATATATATATACATGAATGTATATTTTATATATATATATATATACATGAATGTATATTTTATATATATATATATATATATATATATATATATATANTATATATATATATATATATGCCAGACATGGAGCACCCGAAAGAAATAGTTGAACAGTCTACTGGCCTTTTATAAGAACATTCTTGATCAAATATTTGAGCTCGTTTAGGGCCCAAACATATGAGAGTGGAGAGTACTCCTAGACCACAAAATGTTAACAACTATATAATCCGAACCACGTGAAAAATTACAAAGAGGAGAAGACTCCAGCGGGCGCAGGACGTGGGAATTAACAGCAACCAGTGACCAAGGAAAGTTTTAGACCTTGTTCCTCAAGAGACCACTCGGTAGACCCAAGAAGAGACGAATGGATGAGGTTAAGTAAAGAAGAGCTTGAACAAATTGAATAACTCGAGACGAATAGAAGGTGCCAGTATAGTATTAAGGTGTCCTATTTCGGCATCGCGTTGTCCATAAGGCCTGATCACGTAGTAATAGTAGTAGTAGTAGTAGTAATTCGAATTTATAAAACTACGTATATTTAAAATAAGTACTTACCATTACAAATACAAATTATCATCAATTAAAAAGCTTTGGTCTATTTTAATTTTGAATATTTTCGAGACATATTTAAATAAGTACAGTATTTAATAATATTAATCGCTCTCAGTGTGTTAACTTGACTACACTTTCATTATTTATGCATAACGTAATATGTTGAATTTCAAACTACGAAAGATTATATTGTGTGTTTGTTTTTTAAAGTGTATGTACTTTACTACCCATCAAACACAATAATATTATATGGGCGAAAAAGTAAATGTGTTTTTAGAAAATTAAACTTTATTCGTGTGGAGGAAATGTGGAAACAAATTTAGGGAAAAAAGCTTAAGTACACCTGTTCAGGATTCGAGCAATGACCTCTAAGTCGTCAGTACAGCAGGCAAAATGAGATTAAAGCCTTCATTCACGTTTAAACCAAAGCGGGTGATATCAAAATTGGTGTCCAGGTGTTGGGACTTTTAAAACTATATTTGACTACTCTTGTGTAATTCGCCCCGAAAATATTTTTAAAACGTTTCAATTAAGGTACATTCTAGACACTTTAAAAATCAACATAGTTTTTATTAGTGTCCTTTTCAGGGGCAAAAGGAAACAGGAATAACTTCAACAGCAGAAACCTACAAACTTGCAAAACTTGTGATAGTCATCAACATCCTAAAATAAAAAGGTTTTCATGAGGGTGGAAGGCGGAAACATTATTCTCGTGCTGTTTTTTAGTTTAGGTAAGTCAGAACTGGATATTCTAATTTTATATTCTGTAAACTCTTTGGTTGAGTGTGGATTGGGTGTCACAAATAGTTGAGAAATAGTTGAGATACGATGTGTAAGATGAAACTAGCACTAAATAGATGCATATATAAATATATCCCATATGTATAGTAAGTACAAAACCAGTTGAGGTTTCTAGCTACTAAAACCCAACTTATAAAAAAAAACCTCTCCGTGGTGTGGGCCCACAAGCGAGCCATACCGACCGAGCGGCCGCTGCTGTTAGCGATGATAGTGCCAACATTTGTGGATAAAAGGTGTCATGAGATCAGCACAACGAGCCCTTCGGCCGTTAATCACGGTTTTATAGACCGGAGATGCTACTTATTTATTTAAGCAGCTTCTCATTTGTCCTCACAAGGCTGAATTTGATTCCGTTCCAAACCCACTGCTTCACAGTTACGTTTTGGAAGCAACAGGGATCAAACCCGAGACCTCTGTACCTGTAGCCAAAAGTCACTTATAGTAAACTAAAAATCATAAGTAACTCACTAATTGTTTTCGTACGAAGTGAATAATAAATTGACTTTCCACCAGGATTAGAACCAAATTTACTTAAAGTTGGTGTAACATTCTGATATAAGCACTTAATACTTTCTACTACGGCCGATTAGTGATTTATAACTATATGCAATATTGTATGTTTTTGTTTGTATTTATTTATATCTAGTATATCTTATTATAGATCCCTACTTTCTGAACTCTGGTTTCTTGCTGAAATTACAACTTTCAACTGAATGATCAAATATAGTAAAGTACTACGATTTTATTATACATTCTGGATTCTTGCAGAAATTGCAGAAATTACAACTCTTAGCCGCATGGTTAATCTAGCACTGCTAAACGATCATTTTATACATTCTGAAAACACATTTTTTTGCTGATATTACAAGAGTTAACTGGAGTGTTAAATATTCCAGGATGCATATATATATATATATTCTAAAATATTTCCTGTAGCTTACATGAATAATTAATATTATGTCAAAAAATGTTTGGTAAGAATTCTTAACTTTTTACCGTTTGAAGAATCCATACATTTGGTATCAAATAATCTTCATCCATATTTTAATACTATCTCAGCTTATTTTAAAGTTGTAAACTTTGTTCACTGGCACAAATAGATTGAGTTTGATATATATACTTTAAATTTTAATCCTACAGAATTATTTTAAACCCTAATGAATGTGTTCACGAAGAAAATCTTGATTCAATGTTTCAGCAGCTCAACAATGTCTAGTAGAACCCATATCAGTGGCTGATAAAAGAGGAATAACTTCGTTCACCAACAATGTATACGAGGTGAGAAAGAGTCCATGGAGTCAGCTCACAACTGAACCATAACGACCGAACTGTTTTAGGGATTAGGAAGGCTATATTTAGAGAAAGTGTACCAACATTTGTGTGGAGGGAGAGTGTTGAACCATTTTGGAAAAACCACCCTTAGTACACCCGACCGAGATTCGAACCTCAAGCGCCTCGTCATCGTCAGTCTAGTCTACTGCGAGAGTAGCGCTTCTTTATACCGTGCACCTACCGAATCGGGTCTGCCTTCTGTTGGCAAAGATTGTGCCAACTTAAGCGGATAGTGGATGTCATTTAGTGAGCAGTAATGTGGTCTCAGATTTCTAGATAGGATTCCCTACTATTTTCATTCAAATAGCTCCCCATTTGTCCTCGCTAGCGTGAGAATTTAGTCCTAAAATTAGGTACACTTTTTTATATAAAAATCAAACAAATGTTATTATTTTTTTTCTTACTTTATGTGCCCACGAACTAAAAATAGTGGGATCTTATAATTATATCTGTTTGCCAGAATTTAAATGAAGCCACAACCGAAACGGCTTAATGAATTTAATAACATGCTATTATATTATCATACCTAAGACGGGATCATTAATTTAATTATTCCAACTATAAAACTAAGAATAGTTAGAAAAAGTTTTTGTTTTTTAAATTAAAAATCATTCGGAAATAGTTCAACGATTTTTTTTCAAGTGTACTTTTTTTTTAGGAAATATTTGTTTTTGTTGATGTTTTTTTATAAATGTTGTTAAAAGCTTTGATATATATAAAAAGTATACGATTGTGTTGCACTCTTTATTTACTTTGGAGACTAAAAGTATCGGTTTGATTGAAAAAGTGTACAAGGTCCCGAAATATTAAATTAATAAATATAACAGTATTTTTTTAAATTACGTTAACTGGCATTAAATATATTTCTATTAAAACAAAGTGTTTTATATATATATATACATGTGTGTGTGTGTGTGTGTGTGTGTGCAGGATGTATACAAAATTGTTTAATGTAGTGTTTTTAAACCAACATTTTGCATAAGCAATAAAAGTTATTAAAATACATAACAATTATTGAACCTTATAATCACTCCTTTGTAGTTAATATTTAAGTAATGTCGTATTCTGATTACAAACAAAAGTGAGCTTAGGATTGTATATAATATATTACTAATATACTTGAATGTTAATGTAATTACTATACGGAATATTAAAAATAAATAAGTATTAGGTAATGAAACAACATGGATCTTGTTATGGTTTCTACAAAGCATTACAACAGGATTCATTTTGTGTTAGGTCGTGACGACTGTTATTTACATTGATTGAAATTTGTTTTTAAGTTTGTATTGTAAAATTGGCATATTTATTGGTTGGTTTAAAATTAATTAGTATTTTATTTTTATTATAATGAAAATGTAACAACACACCATTAATAGATATATAACTTCATTGCAAAAATATCTTTAAGCAAAGATGAGAATTGCAAGCAGTGAATAATAATAATAATAATAATAATAATAATAATAATAATAATAACAAAACTATGCTTCCGTTTTAAGTTGAAAAATAACCAGTTTTAAATCCAGAAATAATTGAATACCATTGTGCAGCAAAAGCATCATTCACTTTCAAATTGTTCGTTGTAATGGGGTGGCGATACGAACAAAATAGTTCAGTTACCAGCGATCTCCCCTTCTCCAACTAACTCCCTTACCCCCTTTCAATGAACAAACCTTTTCAGACAAATAGCTAGTCGAAGGTATTTGAATATTGTTTACAGCTAGACAATTTGCAAACTTTCTTTGTAAAATGCAGTCTGAGTAAGCTCGTTTGGGGAGTTAGTTTATGGGAAGGAGGGTGGCACCGCCACCTGAACCTAGCTTTGTAAAATCGCTTTCTAAAATCTGGACACTGGAAGGCAATTGTTGTCTTCTTTTTTTTTTTAGTAAAACCATCTTTTAAGTGAACTGTTTTTAAAAAGGCCTGCTTGATAAAGATATCGTCACTTGGGACTGCACGTAGCGATCCCCGTGTTGAAATACTCAAGCTCTCCGAATGAGTGCAGCCATTTTAACTTGGAAACTGTGGGTTTGGTGTTTACCTTGCCTGTGACCTGATCAGAATCAGTTTCAGTAACCATATTAACATATCTACCAGTAGGCCTAAATTGATGTCGAATCCGTTTTACAACTTCTTTAGAAAAATGTATGTAAACGGTCACTTCTGTTGCAGTGTTGTTTTGTTATTTTTTATACATTATTTCTCCAAACTTATTAAGTGAAAAATTTTACCCAGGTATTAAGAGCAATGAAGCCAGGCAGTAGTTTCATTGTGTCACCTATAAACGCACGTTTGTCAGTGTCGATGTTACTGCTGGGAGCTAGAGGGAGGACCGCTCGACAGATTAGGAGAGTCCTTCACTTGCCGCAGGATATCAGGACGATCAAGAGGAACGCTATAAAGTTCCTGTCCTCTGACACGGTAAGCCTCGTGAATATGCAACGATTCCATATGAAAAATAAAATCTTAAAACGAACGCCATCAAGTTCCTGTCCTCTGACACGGTAATCTCCGCGAATATGTGCTTGCTAATCTCTCAAAACGAAGAAAGAATTTCTATCTTATGACGCGGTAATCCCCACAAATTTGTATGGATTCCATGTGATTTCGAAACTCTCAAAAACAATATTGTCAAGTTCCTGTATTCTAAAGATAGAGTCACACTTACAGAACGGTCGGCGCACAGTACTTTGCGTGTGAATTAAACAAACATCTTACAAGATAACTCGTTAAGGAATAACCTATTCGAGATTGTTCGCAGTGCGACACACGGCAACCTTTTAGTACACAACAAATATTACTGGAAATATATATAAATAATATAATATTCCATTATGTTAAGAACCTTTTCATAACTTTATGCTAAAATAAGTCATGAATGAAAAATTCGAGGTGATATGTTATCATCCCGAATGGAGATGTCCATATAAGAATTAATTATCAATCGAGAGCCACAGTTTTGTGTTGAAGAAATATAAGATCTTAACATGGGAATCAAACTGAATCGAATTGAAGATTTTTTCATTACTTTTATACATAATATTTTATAAAATATAAGAGCGCTTATAATTAATGTCAATCTTGCCTTTCTTTAGTGAAAAACGCAAATAAATCCAACTTAGATCAAACTATCCGTTTAAGTGGAATGTTTTTCTTAAGTTTCTCGGGGTCTAAGACTCTCTCATAAAATACGAATGAGAAAATAAATACGAGCTGGAATTAAAATAGTACTATACTGTAAATTAAATAAACGTCTCAATCAATCTGAGCTATTACGTAATAAAAACCACGATTTAATCATGTTAAATACTCAGTCCCAAATAAAATGTATTTAAATCTCTTTTCTCTCTCTCTTTTTTTTTTTTTTATAAAGAAGTAATATCCGCATCTCTAAAACATTAGAGGGTAGCTTTNCAAAAGAACTCTGACGACACCTTGCTGCTGCTCGCAACAGGCCTGTTTCCCTCTATTTACATTAAACTTCAGCGTAAATTTGTCAACGAGGCTGAGAGATATTTTAAGGTCCAATGTCAGGGTTTGAACTATGAAAACCAGAAAGAAGCGGCACAAGTTATCAACAGCTGGATCAGTTCCGAGACAGTAAACTTACTTCAGAATGTGGTGCAGGCCGGTAAGTAATCTAATTTTCACATATAATCTTGTAAATAGACCAAAAAGTGTCGAGCTCACGTCGAAATCATACACTGTTGAGGTGAACATAATAAGTATCATACCGATAGCTACTAGGATGGTTCAAAATGTAGTTCTGGAGTATTATTCGCGTCGCTAAACGGGGAGAACCTGAAGCCATCACAGGCATTTGTAATAATAAGAGACGACTAAAATATCCAGAAGTTCGTAGTGTTTATCTGGACAGAGGAAGCAGTTATGGAGGGTATTTCATCAAAGATGATGGTCTGACCGTAGTAGTCCACCTCCTATTTCCAGTAGGCACCTAACTTTGAATTGGAGGAGGTCAATCCCCTTCCACTCATATTGTGACGTAAAGAATGAGCAAGTGAACTGCTTGTCTAAAGCTTTATTGACTCATTCTTCATGTCACAATATGAGTGGAAGGGGATTGACTTCCTCCAATTCAGAGCGAGGGGCCTGCTGGATATAGGAGGCGGACTACTTTTCCGTGGGCCACCCTGTATAAGGCCCGAGGACAGGCCTATTTGGGGCTGTTTTCGATGTCAACTAAAGGGTAGCCAATGCTTCACAAGTGGTGCCAACACTGTAGTTCTGTGTGACATCTGAAGCTAATTTAATTATAATAAGTATACTTCTATCATCCTCATCGTTTTATGTGCTACAACTGAAAACTTAACTCTCAATGAAGGAACATACAATAAAAAAAAGTATAATTTTTGTCACGCTTCCCCCCCACCCCTTTCTTTCGTCTTACATTTAGTTATTTTGTTACTGATTTGGAATTAAATTTGTAATTATTTTGAAAACTATTCATGTTACAGATACCATTAATAGCATATATTAAAAGAGCATTTAAATTCCATTATCTAAATTTTAATTTCACTTGAAATTCATGTGGTGAATCTAATTAGATTAAATTAATAATCTGGTGACACTTACTCTGTTTATATTTAGAAGAGTTATCGACCGATACCAGCCTGGTGCTGGTGAATGCCGTATATTTCCTTTCCAACTTTGCCGACAATTTTAAAAGTACTAGACCGCGGCCCTTCTATGTCAACAGGGAAACCATTGCAAATATTTCTATGGTGAAAGGGAGGACCAACATTATGTACGAGGAGCTTGAGGTCTTGGGAGCGACAGCAATACAACTAGAATACGAGGTAATATACAATTTTAGTGACTCTGGTGAAGGGGTGGGAAAATTTTTCTACCCGAGGGCCACATGGTCCTCTTTAAGGTCTCTAGCGGGTCGCATGTGACAAAAATCTACATTTACTAAATAATGAACTTTATTTTCACCCAAAAATACATTTATTACTCAACTATATAACTTTGGTACACAAAGAAAGTAAAAAATAAAATCTAATATATCATAGCAAATAAATGTAAATATGTCATAACTCATGTTGCTTCTTAGACTACCTAAATGTTGTTTAGTAACTTCTTAAACTGCTATCGTTAATTGGATGCATGCAACTGTCCAAAATTCTGGGGGTCGCACAAATTGATGTCGCGGGCCGTAATTTGCCCGGGGCTGCCTAATATAATATTGGCGTGATGGATACATAGTTTTTACTGGGATGTTACTATATGGAACCTCATGAATATTTCAAAACAGAGTAACAATTAATTTATAATTTACGTAAATCGGTTAATGTATAAATGAAACCCGCCTCGGTGGCGTAGTTGGCTAACGCGCTTGTCGTGTTGAGCTCGGATGCTGAGGACGGGGAAATCGAGGTTCGAATCTCGGTCGAGTGAACTGGGGGGGTTTTTTCTAAATGGTTTTCCACTCTCCCTCCACGCAAATGCGGGTTCACTTCCCATAATTCAACCTTCCCAATTCCTAATCCATTAAAGTAATTAGTACTTAAAGCGTATAACCCGAACGGGTAGTAAGACGCGGTGCTAAATATTATTATTATAAATGAAATTATGACAAAAGTCCCTATGACATAAAAAAAATTGGTCGTCACTAAAAATAAGTTTGTGTAGTAAGATTTGCATAAAAATCAAAAAGTACGTTTAAACTATAACTGGGCTTTACTAAAGCCCTCTGATTAATTAATAAAGAGATATGACTTGATACGATGACCAATTAAAGATTTTCTTAAATGTTCCTTTCGGAATTCAAAAATGAATCTAAACAATACCCTCATAGATTTTCCCAATGCATTGCATTTATGACTTTCAAAAATTCAAGTAATTGCAGAATGTAAAGTAAATGAACTAATAACCATTTATTTAAGCTTTACCAATTTACAAGCTTTTATTTTGTGGTCAGTATACACGCTCAGTTTATCCTGAAAGGTAGAAGGCTTACTGTATTTGATACCACTATGGTGTTGATTGTATGATACCGTCGGGGTGTAATCGGTCGATTTAATCTGTATCCCTTTGTCGGAAAACAAAGTGTACTATAACTAAAGACAACCTGGTTTACAAAATATATGAATGCTGTTTCCACAAATACGTATCTTATTTGAAATTGTATATTCCAAGCAATTAAAAAATATAACAATAAACTGGTGGTTCATTAGGTGAATCATTTTCTTGATTTACAAATGGAAACAAATGTTTATGGGTAAAGTAATTAGATATTGAAAGTATATTGTTAATTTTAGGCGATTCTCTTCCCCCAGTGGTTTCTGAGACAAGTAAGGGGGCGGGGAGTGGGTGTGACGTTTTATTTTAAGCTGTATACGTAATTTTAATTATCCTATATGTTAACCGATTATCTGAGTTATGCCCTGGCGAAATTTCAGTTCAATCGGTGTAGTGGTTTTTAGTGTAAGGGTAAAGTAGATTTGTAGCACATGATACAATGACAAATTTATTACTTCATAGTACAGTAGCTACGTGGCTTCTTTGGTGCTGACTGACAGCTCACAGCTGACTACTGACAGTCAACATTTAGGTGTATACCTAAATGTTGACTGTCAAAAGTGACAGATGCTAAACACACGTTTTTGAATATCATCTGGTTCGGCGTAGGGATACGTAATTCGGTCTGGTGACTTCTCAAAGCTGTCAGTCAGCACCAAAGAAGCCATGGGGCTACTGTATAGTAGTAGATAATATGTAAGGTAGTAGTTTCCTCAAATCAGCTTATTGTTTCAGGGATACACTCACCACCTGCTCTTATTCCTACCGTTCAAAGAGGACGGTCTATCTGGCGTGGAGGACAAAATCAATGACATAGATTTGGGAACATTGAAGTTACAACACTATGTGGACGCTATGGTTTGGTTACCCAATTTCAAACTTTCCACGGAAACAGATTTTAGAGAAGTTCTCGAGGTGGTACGATGAATCTTTACAAATCTACCTACTGTCCTGTAAAATAAACAACGAACACAAAGGCTTGGTTAGGAAATAAGACTGAAATAAATTTGTTAGATATGATTGATTAATCGTGTTATTGAAACCTTAAATCCAAATATTATAATAATCCTAATAGTATGGATGTTCAAAGGTCATGGGAATCAAAGTCGAAGCCAAGTCAAAGATAAGGCTTTGTTGTTTTCCTATAAAACTCCTTTTAATTTTTAAATTATATTATTGTATACAGACATATTTGTATATATATATCCTCTGTATGAATTTAAAAAATGTAACTATACACTCGTCATAGATTATTCCAACGAGATATAATGTCGAGGGCTAAATATAGGATTCGTGTGATGTATTTGAATGCAAGCAAGATGACACAGCTTGAAATATTATAGATAATTAGTTAAATTTATTTAATACCAATTAGTGTCAATGTCAGTTCATGATGATACAAATGTTTTTTTCAAAATAAATCGAAAGTTTTCTTCTTCCTTTGAAGTGTTTCAGAGATGCGAAGCTCATCATGGGTGTCAAAGTCAGAGCGGAGGAGATTTGACCTTTGACAAAGACATTTCGCACACTCCCAAATAATAATAATAATAATAATAATAATAATAATATGTATATTAATCAACTGTAATATCTAAGGTGATCGTGGTTATTTGATATTTCTTTAAAAAAATTTAAGACAGATAAAGATTAACCAGAAGGTAGATTCCTATTTAATATTAACTTTACTACTAACTTAACATAATTATGTAGTTTATTCGTGCCAGCAACTTAAATTCATGTAAGTTGTATAATAAACCAACGTTATTTTATGTTTTCAGCTAGGTCTCAGTGACATATTTAAGAAAACTTCAGATCTCACCAGGATTTCCAGGAGTAACGGGGTTACGATTGATGAAATCAGACAGAAGGCTGGTATAGACATCGAAGAGGGTGACGACAAATCTGGTTCGTCAAACAAAAAACGCTTAAAATAATTTCTTCGTTGACTACACGATATAGTAGTTTGTTGCCACGCTGCGGTGATGATTTTATATGCTTTCTGCACACGTCATATTATATTCCATGTTGAGAAATATTTATAAATATGAACCCAAAATCCCGTCTTTATTATGTATCTACAGAGAGTGAAATCTCCCTTAACGGACACTTCTGAATAGCGAATTCTTCTTCATAACGGAAAGTTTCAATTTAACCGGAAAAATAACATGGACTATTACGGTGAAACAACTTCCTAATAACAAACTTGCTCATATACATAAAAAAAATCTCTAAACAGCGGACGTAAATTGAAAACAACAGTTCATTTATGTTATTTAACTGTAGAAATGTCAGTGTTTAGAAGATTTTGAAGATTAGGTTATACCAAAAACAAATTAATACCATGTTAAATATTAAAATTATATTTATAGAGAATAACTGTTAATTTACGTAATTTAAAACGTCACTTAGACCCGTTTTGATTGCCGCTTGGTCTAAGACACTACTCTCGCAATAGACTAGACTACCGATGACGAGGATATCGCAGTTTGATCCCGGTCGGGTGTACTGAAAAGTTTTTTTAATGATTTCTCAATCATTCTCCACGCAAATGCGGGTACACTTCACTGAACTATACCTTCCTCATCCATAACCCAATATTGTAATTAGTACATAAGCGTCTAATTTAAACAGGTAGTAAGACGCGGTGCTAAGAGAAAGAGTAGCTTTCTCAAATAGGTCAAGTTAAAAAAAAAAGGATCATAAACACATAAATACGTTATTTGACTTAGGTTAAAATAATGTCCCTGCCAAATATCGTTTAAATTGGTTCAAATATTCAGTAGTTATCCCAGTTATCGTTGAACAGGCGGACAGGGGAAATTTAAAAAGGATGAGTTAAAACAGGACCTCGCTGGATTTGGTCAATGTTTGAGATGATATTG